>JBCAUF010000052.1:12760957-12772300 GCA_038406115.1 Haemulon aurolineatum | reverse complement strand
GGGCCCTTCCATCCTCCTCTTTGTTTGAGTGAGGTCAGGCCTGTGTCAATTACTGCGGCTTATTCTTCTTTAAACACTCGCCCCCATTAGCAGCACATTTCAATTTAGTGGAAGGTGTCATCAAATAGGAAGCGGTGTTGACACGGTGGCGGCCTTTGCAGTCTCTGTGGCCAAGCTGGCTTCATTAGCTAAGCAAGTAGAGAATGGTCAATACACTATATAAACTTTTACAGGGTTAGGGCTCTCAGGGAGTGCGGGAGGCTATAAAAAGGTCCGAGCTGACACCACTGATTGATGAAGCCAACTTTGTCAGCGCTTCCCTTTTTTTATACATCTACAGAGATCATGCATATCAAAATCAAAAGGGGCAGTATATTTGACCAGACAGGCTCTAAAATCTCTCGCTCCGTTGTGGGTGGGTGGGGTGGATGATTCCTGGCAGTACGGAGGGGGGACAGCCCGTGTTTTTTAAAACTTGTCTGAGATGTAAAAGCATCCTGCAGTGCTGTCCACACAGCTACCCTCGAAGAGCACACTGGCATTGAAGTGCAGGAGCAGCTCCTTTCACATGCTTCGGCTGTGCCGTTCATTTCAACAGCAACCACTACTGCAAGTGTGTGTGTTTTCTTTTTTTTTTGTTTGTTATTGAATATTCTTAGAACTGTTCCAAACTTCCCAATACTATCAGTGAGGAAAAACTGCATTAAGGTCATGGGTTATGAAGCCTCGGTGCCCTGGCGACACACACAACAGCCATACTGTGTGGGTTCATTAAGCAAAGCTTCAAAGACATTCCTGGAATTGATCACCGAGCTGCAAGTGATGTAATGTATGCTGTCCTGTTTATTTGCAGATTGTTAATGATAAGCAAGGACAGACTTGGTGGCACCGCTCCTGAATGGAGGAGATTGTCTGCTGAGAGTCATCAACCCTAACGCGACGTGATAGGGAAAGGAAACATCACAAGATTAGTATATTCAACTACTATAATGACTACAAACTTCGTTATGGACATCCCGACGCAAAGTGGAGGGGGAGATGTTCAATTGACGGCCTAATGACTTTCTAAATGCAAACCATTTACCTCCAAGATGTAGGTGGGGCTAGAATTGATCCGCCAAGGCTCTATTGCCGCCCCCCCCTACTCCTCAAAAAAAGGGGGCCGCAGAGCAGATTGTAAAATGCACTTTCCAGAATCACGCGCATGTTCCAGTCGATTGACAGGAGGAATGATAAACTCCTTACCTGTCGATGAATTGTCCCCATCGAGCATTTTCTTTTTTTTTTTAAGTCAAGTCAACCCTTGCTCTCATCAATTCCTGTGCTGGCCAGTTATAGGTATTGATGAAAAACAATTTTAGTTAATTAGGGGATGTGCTTATTGACGGCAGAGCTTATTGACTGCAGATTGACAAGGAGACGTTTGCTCCCTTCCCGGTTGAGGTTGTTCATCAACTAGGACTCTGGCTCATAACTTTTAAGTTACTACCACATAGTCAAGGAAGCGGCAGTGAGGGGGTGAAAAATGGCCTGTTTAGCTTTTGATCCATTATCTGAGAACGACAATGTTGATGCCAAAAGGCCCCTGCTCTCAATCTCTGCACGCAACAGAACCTGACATGAATTGCAGAGAGCAGTCTGGATGTGTTCATCATGCAACAAGTAACATGAGATCAGTGTCACACTCCTATACTGAAACTATATACTAATAAATTAAACCCAAACTTTGATTTTCAATGTAGTCATCTCACATCTGTGCACGATCACATGCATTTCTATGTTTTACAAAACCCCATTTAAGTCATACGAGTTTATGTTTTGTTTATGATCAGGTTGCATTGCATTGTCTGGCCCGAAGCCCACTAAACGCTTGCTTAATGGTTCCTATTCACGTAAAACAAGCTACGCTCATTATCACCTGTTGCTGTGGAACAGAGCGAAGACCCGGCAGCTGCTTCTTTAGAAGGTACATTATATACGGGGCGCTATTAGGACAAACCAGTCGAGTGGCATGCATCACCTGTAGAGCGTAATGCTGGGGATTTGTCTGCTCAGCCCCATAAAGAGGCCGTCGGGCTTTCTCTGCAGCGCCGAGCCCGTGCGATCAAGATGCTCGTGGTGGTGAACGCCTCACATGTGAACCATGTGTCAGAAGTCTTTGGCTTGCCTTACGTGCCACCGCTCGCCAACATGGGAGAGATAAGCATCTTTTCCCTTTATATCCTGCACACTGAGGATCTCACTGAAACCAGTTTTGCACGCTACAAAGCAAACAATGGCAAATGGGAAACAGAAAAATCCTCAGGTTATTTGTCATCAAGTTAGCGCAGTGTAAATAAGTTCCCGCTATGTTCCTGAGAGGCATCAGAGAAGGGAGTATTTTGGGGTTTTGAAGCAAGACGTTTTTGGTTTTGCATCGGAGCAGTGGGCAGGGAGGTGCCCTAACGTGGATATCTGCTGTCCATTTTGCCTCCCCCACCACCGGCATCGGCTCGGTGCTGCTTTGAGTTTACGGTCTCACGCAGTTCTAAGGGTTTTCGCCATCGAGGCCAACCTCAAGACGCAGTGCTTTTAAAGAGGAGAGGGGTATAAAGCAGCGCATTCCTCCACCGAGGGATTCTTTTGGCATGAGGGGTTAGGGTGGCTTCTCTCTGGAGGTTAAGTGGGATAAGTGTGTGGCTCATGTCAACCCAACTACCCCCCAATAGTTTCTGGAAAATTTGCAATGGGGTCAGATTGGATTACTGTGTTTTGGTATTTACATGGAGACATAGGGCTTTGAAATGGAAAACCATAGGCGGAAAAGCAAGTGCCATGCAGTCTGAAAGGCCGGGTAAAAGAAACCAGCGCTGATTTCCACTGACGGGACGGTTGAATACATGTCTTTTATGTCTCTCTGCCCCACAATCAGACATTTAGTTACCGAGAATGGTGATTGAGGTAAATGGATCAAGTGCAGCACCAGTCTTTAAAGTAAATCCGGGGGTAAGTGCTATGGTGGACGTTCAATAGGAAATAAAGAGGTTTCAGGCATCGTGCTCATGTGCTCCCAGATACAACCACATCATAGCTGTGACTGCGGCTTCACGGGGGGAGCTCCTTAAACGCAGTTAAGGAATTTTGCTGGCAGTTATGCTACATAAACAGCAGTATCCCCCGATCCTAAAATGACCTTGTAAAAACTCACATAGGTGTCAGTTCCCCCTCGAGGTAAGCCAGGTCTTTCCTGGGTTCGTGCCTCGGGGACTCCTGTCATTTTTACCTGTTCAACCTTGTTGCAGCGAGACCTGCTAGGATGAGTTTTCTGAGGGTTATTTTGGGAAGGATTCTCCTGCCACTCCCTACAGGTGCTGTGTGCAGGCCTGAGCCCATAATCCACCCTTTTCAGTGAGGATTTCGCTACTCCTCGTCCCTCTGGGATTTGTTATTCTCTGTTTAGCAGCTAAGGAATTAAGACTGCGTGTAGCCAGCGTTTGTTTTTACATACTTTTGTTACTTTTTGATGAAATTGTTAAGACATGCACTGAAGTTTCTACAAGTCAGTCATGCTACAAGTAATGATTTCATTCACTTCAGAATATTTTGAGACCTCGAGGAAAAGATGCCTCTTAAATACTACAGTGGTCAGATTATTTCTCACATTCAATAATTAAAAATCCATTTTAAAAAAATACAGCAAACCTATATTTAGGTTTGCACTCAGCAGGTTTTTCATTTATGTAAAAAAATAAGCTCCTGCAAAATGGCAGTTGTTGTTAGGTTCCTCTTTTTCAACAGAGAGAAGAAGTTTTTTTTGTTTGAAGGAAATTGTGAATTTTGAAATGCCACGTCTCATCCTGACCCAAGCACACCGATAAATAAAAGCAACAGGTGTCAAATGTTCAGGATGTTAGCTGAATATTTTAGCAGACCTCGAGGCTCTTCGTGTGCACAAACCTTTGCGGTCTGACACTAACGTTCCTGTAAGTTGTAGGCTACTTTTTTTTTTTTTTTCCTCCCCCCCTCTTTGCTCCTGCTGAAACTTGACCTCCCGTTTCTGGGTGAATTAACGGTTTTGTCAGTAGCGAGAACAACAATTTGAAGTGTATGCGGCAAGCTCAAGCGGCGGCAAAGTTGAGTGCGGTCAATTGAATCTCCCACATGCTTCTCTGCACGATGGATGGATCCCTCTATTAACTGTTGGAGCCATAATGCCTTGTAAATGTTTGCGGAAAACTGCTCTGGGTATGGAGCCTTGCGTTAAGCTGTTTTTTTGAGCTGTTTACTCTCATTTATCAGATAATTTTCTACCAAGTCGAAACATAAAGAATACTATTTTTAAAATGAGAGTCATACTCTGAAAATGTATATTTCTATATTCTATTTTTCCCCCTTTCATTTTATGAATAGCTACAAAAATATTTTCTCTGCAAACCTTTTCAAGTCAAGTTCAAATTTTAAAATGTGATTTTTAAAAATATATATATTTTGCAACTCTGGAGTCCAACATTTTCAGATCAGCTCGTCTCTGATCATTTTTTACTTTTTCACTTTTTCATATTGTTTCAACATATATAAACGTGCGTAAAGGTTAAGATGTCTCTTTGCTCTGCACATGTGGCCACTGATGCTGTGCGTCAACAGGTTTATCTGGCTTGGTGCACACTGACATGAGCGTGTGCTGCCGACCTGTATAGGATATCTGAATTGAAAAGCCTCTATTGTACTGTCTGTCTCTCTGTGTGTGTATAGGAGTTAGCCTAATAGTCTATTAGGTTTGACATTAAACTAGCAGTTTGCCATCTTATAGTCTGCATCGAGCTACATCCGCCGACGTGAACTAAAAGCAGCTTTCTCTCTTTAGATCCATTATGAGTTTAATGTGACTCAAGTTAGACAGTTTCCGAGCCACCTTTTTGTCTTCGCTTTCTTCCTTTCTTCCATTCTTTCTTTCCATTTTTTTACAAGCTGTTTGCCTTTGCTGCTTTTTCATGTTCAAATTGCGAGTCGTCAGAGACTTGTGACATTTGAAATATGAGACCGGCCGTATTTACGAAGTTAGACAATACACGAAAACCACATGAAAATCAGAATAAGTAGGATGCGGTCAGGAGCTGCGCTTTCATTTATTGAAGTCCCTACATATGTTTTGCATAAAGACGTTTTCGGGGTAATGAGGGGGAGTATTTGAACGTAAGCTGAACCTGGTTGGCTTAACTTATAGGATTCTGCAGTAACCTCGAATGAGCGCAGAGGAGGCTGAGATCTGGGCAACTATAAAAAAAAAAAAATGCAGCTGAAGGAAAGTATGTCCGTGTGCCCAGTGTGCCCGGTGTTGAAATGATGGTCATTTGTGGTTATGACCTCCTTCAGAACTTTATTTTAGTCTATTGTTACTTTGGGAAGTGGACCAAATGGGCTATTTTAACAAAGTAATGGTTATTCATCATGTGAAATGACAAAACTGCTTTACAAAATAAATAGATATTGTTGGCACCTGTTGATTTCGCCTCTGCATGGAGCCACAGCTTCTATATATTCATATGAAAAAAAAAAAAAAAAAAAAAATAGCACCGATTTAACATTTAGATTGAATCACTCCATCTATCCTTTCCTTGTTTTTCTGTGGATCCGCGCTGAATCCAAACATTCATCCTGCCGCACACACCGAGGGGGGACACCAGCACCAACCAACCAATTAAAATCCGATTAGGAAACATCTTAGTTTTCCAACCGAGGGCAGTGAAAAAGTCTGTAACCTTTCCTCGCCGAGGTCACCCACCTAATAAGATCCATTGCCTATAGTGAAGCCGCAGACCTTCACAAATGCTCCTGGCGACCGACTGTGGCCTCGGAGACCTTTGGCATACATGGCCGTTTAATTGGTCACTGTATTTAAGAATAAGGTGGGATTCTAGTTAATTAGTGGAGAAGTGAATACGATTGAACATTATATGATTTGCTCCTGGCCCCTGGTTTGTTAGCGCGGATTTGGGGTGGATCAGCTTTTGTGCTCGACAAATGAGAAGTGAGTAGCGTGGTGCCGATGCACAGTGTCGTTTTGTGGACTGGCGACAGTCTCGATTCATGGGAAAAACTTAAAGGAGACCCGCGTTATCACAGGACCTCATTATCTCATGTCTGCAACCATCTTTTTGGAACAATCCCTAATCAAGAGTGGCACAGACCTACTTTGCAGGACTTTGGTATAATGGCCCCCCTCTCTCGCGCGCTCTCTGGCTCGCTCGCTGCACACACACGCACGCACACGCACACACAGCCTACACAAGGGGTGCCGCATGACAGTGTGATCCTATTTAGATCACCTTTTGGTATCAAAACCTATTTACAACAATTACGCGCGTAAGTTTCCATGCATGGATGTTTAAACAGCTGCTATTTATATTCGGTTAATATTCACTCTAAATGCCTAATCTCTGTTTGAAGTAACTATTCTATTATAAGTCACATGAAAACTTTAACATTTGAGCGTTTGCACACTATTATTTTAAGGAAACTCTTGTGATAAATAGATTTTTAAGTGTCTTAAATTGTAAATAAAAATAACCCACAAATTGATTTACTCGCATGTTATTTAATATCTTTTTTCTCTCTCAGATATTGACAAATTATATCACATAAAATGTATTTCCTTACGCCGGCTCCGCACAGCTCAGTGCATGACAATGACAGCTACCCCGGGGGCGTTCTCTTCCTGCGCGCAGAACCAGAGAGGTGGTTCATTTACTCGGCCATAAACCATTTATTTACCTTCGGGTGAGTGTCGCAGAGAGTGCAGAGTAAAGATCGCAGGAGAGATTTACACCTGTCTCTCCGCTCAGATAGAGAAGCCCATAGCCTACAGAGATGGCCACTGGAGCCAGCTTGTCTGGAGCTCTGCTAGACGGCCCACTCCCTCCCTCCCTCCCACCCACCCACCACCACCGGCCGCCGCCGCCACCACCTACCCCCTCCCCTCCCCACCCGTCGCCCACTGTGGATTAAACAACATCATAAAAAATGACCATCAACGCGCGCACTGTAAACAGATTACTCTCCTCGGCGCCTGGCGCACAAACTCCACGCTGAAGGGAGCGCAGGACCGCGTCCTGCAGCCGGCAAGCGTGGCTCTGCTCGGTCATTCCTCTTTTTTTTTTTTTCCTTTTCTTTTTTTCCCCCAGCCATTTAAACACACACACACACACACACACACACACACACACACACACACTCTTCGCTGGACACTTCTCGGTCATGTAAATACTGACGAGCGTTTGATGTCATGGCTGCGGCTTTGGGGGGGCTCTTGGGAGGCTGCTGAGGGACATTTGTTACCAGATGGAAGACCACATTTCTCCGCAGACCTCCTTTCAGAGCATTAAAAAAATGCAACAGGCGAGCTTGTACAATCGGCTAGATTTTTTTTTTTTTTGATCTATTTAAGGACACGCTCTGTTAATTTAGAAAGCGTAATTCGCTACGAATTTGATGACTCCACATGACCCACATCACAAATCATCCGTAGACGTGGACTATACCAACTCCTTTTGACCCTTGCTTTACCTGTTGCTGCGTTCCTCCTCATAACTGATGAAGCTGCACGTTATGGGTGTTGCAACATGTTAAAGCATCCTCGAAAATACACCCCTCTTTTTTTTGGGACCAATTTCCCCCGAAGTTAAGCGCGTGTAGCAGGTCTGCTCCCAAGCGTCTCCTGCATGGTGAAATCAATGCATCACATTAAGAGCTCGAGCGGGTGTCATCATTAGTGCATTGCTTCATGGTAATCAGCGCCGGAGATCTGGATTTTTCAGTCCTGTCCTCCAGCATTCTCCGCAGCGCATTTTCTCGGCTCTGTCCTGCGAGACTGACACGTCTGCACTTTCTCTGAGCATCATCTGTCACCTCATGGCCTTTTCATATGCAGGTAACCAGTTATATTGAGGGACTGGGTGTCAACAGGTTACTGTGTAGTCACTGGGGTTTGTTTTGCTTGTTGTGCACAGCAGCCTATTTAAGGTCAAACATTTGGAAATAAAAAGAAATGTAATATTCATCAGAGCCAGAATGAGGCCACACAATTTAAAATTCATGTTTAAGAGAATTTAGTGAGGGTGTCACTGTCTAATATCATTTAGCATGGGGTCAAAATAGCAGCTTGTCAAAGGCCTTTCTCAGTTACACACTCACTCACTGACTTACATATGTATAAATACACTAAAAACATGCCTTTTCTCTCTCTCTCTCACACATCACTGGCATACAATTTAGGCTGCATGCACACTCACAATGATTGGCACATTTCCTCCACTGGTCACTTTTATTTGCCTGGAAACGGGCCGGCTGTCCAGTGGTCGGCCAGCTGAATTTCATGCCCTATTGATGAGAATAATCCCCCCCCCTTGCCCTACACCATCACCTCCATGTGAGGCTGGCAGTGTGGAACTTCTGCCCCTATTCCTGCAAATTAGAGTCCTCACATGCAGGTTTGCTCCGAAAACAGCTCTGCAGTCGCTCAAGTCATCACTCTGTCAGCATCCACGTGCTTGCCCCCCCCCCCCTCCGTGAATATCTTGGATTTTACGCACAGTTTTCGAGCTTGTTCGGTTGTCTTGCGTTGCTAATCTGTTCGATTTGCTGCTCTCCTTTTCTCTGATCTCTACTGGTTTTTTTCCCCCACTATAGTCACTGAGGATGCTGACTCACAGAAAGTTTGCCTAATACTTTATTCTTGAAAAATGGGTCACAGGCCCCCTTTTAGAGGCTCTTTGTGTGTCAATGTGAGAGTGTTTAGATGAGCTGGGGTCACAGTGCCGGAGTGATTTTATTCAAATGAGGTCTGGAGCTCAGAAAAGCCCCCTCCTGTATGTCATCGTAACCAGCATCATATCCTTCAAAATAGTTTATTTCAGATAATGCCATCTGGCTTCAAAGGTGCCCCTCCATTATGTAAGACAATGGATTGCTGTGATTTTTCAGTAAATCCTCAGCAAAATCCATGTTTAAACACACCAAATAAGCATGATTGATTATTTGCTGAGTGAGCAGGCATAGATCACAATTATTAGTCCCCTCTGGTAATGGAGCAGCTTTTAGCTTAAACACCAATATATAGACGTCTCCAGCTGTAAATAATCCCAACTTGTGTTTTGTTGTAAAATTTTAAGTAAGGGTTAAATAGTTTTATCAATATAGCTGCATCCTGTTGTTACAGGTTCTATTGAAAGTTAATGAATAAATTCAGTTCATCACTCACTGTTTTTTTTTCTTTCTTTTTACTTCTATCACTGACTCATTCAATCATTCGGCTCAGCCTTTGACATGTGTATGTTATTCTGAGTGGGAGGGGGGTGGGGGTGGTGGCGTATGTGCAACTTGGAAATTATAAAAGGAAGCCTTCCATCTAGTGCAGCCATAAGGGAATAGAGAGAGGGAGGCAGCGGGAGCAAATCGAGAGCGGTGATTTCCAAAATGGCTCGGCTATTGAATGACAATAGCCAGGCCCCTCTGCCTGTCTCTTTTTCTTTCACTGCTGCAGACGACAAAAAAAACTAACATAATAAAGCGGGCAGAGAAAATTACCAAATGTGATTTATTCTGATTTGAACAAATCATTTGTGATTTAAATCTGGCAGGAGAGATAGCCACGCTAACTGAGTTTCGAGTCGTCCGATTTTGTGTGACTTGTGTCCCCCTTTTTGTTTTATTTAGTTTTTTTTTTTGTTTTTTGCTTTTTAGGATGCAAAATCAGGGGTTGAGGGGGGGGTCCTACAGATATCACCACCTGTCTCTGTAGCTGCCTCGTCTTCACTGTGGAATTCTCAACGTTCCTGTCAGAGGGAATATATACACCGAAGTTAATCATATTTATTGTAGAGGATGGCGTTTCTAAAAATACACCACTCAAACATTTTAAGGAGGCTCTGACAGGCTGACACAGCTTTGGAAGAATTGAGAAATAATGAGCAGATTGGAAAGGCACGGAACATGACATATAACTTAACAATTTTAATATTTGTTAAATTATATGAAACTCATGAAATATGGGTCTTAAATCTGATTGTTCTCATTAATTATTAAGATGCCAAACAGCTGATGTATATGCAGAAGTATTGCTCTGTCATTGTATGACTACAACTGCATTTTTACTGTCACTGTGTTTTGGATTATTTTCCCGAAATAGACTTTTTGTCTTTTTTATTTTTCTAAATGTATTGTCAGTGTGCAGCGTTCAACCGTGTTTCCATCACCCTTCTAATATATGGCAGAGTCAGTGAGCAGCCCTACATATTCTCTCATCCGTCGAGGAAGGGGAGATTTTTTTCAATAAATAATTCACCACTGATAGCCAGCCCTAATGCCTACATGAACAAATCTCTCAGTTACAGCCATCTTGGGAGTAAGCCAGTCCAAGAGCATACTTAATAAACAAATACAGGGCCTGACAAGCTCTGGTTTCACTGATGTCTTTCCGAGAGGAAAGTATTTGAAGACAGTCGGTGAAACAACATCCTTTCTGTGGGTGAGGGTTTAGGGGTCAGGTGTGGGTTATATGCCGCGAGAGTGAGTCGTCCCGTTGCATTGTTGCTGCTGATACTCTGGATAGATTTACTGTCCGTTTTACACGGGGCATAATTTTAGTTTTCCTTCTGAATGATCTGACGCTCGTGTCCTTAAATTTTATGATCTCGCACCATTTAGCGGGAATTGAATGACAAAGGACGTGCCAGAAGAATACATAAAATACACGAATGAAACACTGGTGCTGTGCATCTCTGCTGCGCGTTGTTATTGGCTTGATGTGTGTGTGTGTTTGTGTTTGTGAGTCCACTTCTAGGAGCGGGGGCCGAGTCGGTATCACAGCCTTACATCGACCACATGTTCGCTAGGTCTAGAAACATGATCCAGACACGATTCCCCTAACCCGGCCCTTTGGGTAAAATGGCCATGTGAGAGAGAGTGTGTGTGTGTGTGTGTGTGTCTGTGCAACATCTTCTCACGGAAATGTTCCTGTCATATACTACAAACAGCAATCACCTTATTTTATTTGGTAGCTTTAAAATGAATTTGTGTTTTCTTGTCAATAATATCAGCCATGATTAGGGTCATTTTTTGGATCAGTTTCTGAGGGCAGGGGGGCTTCACTTTCTGTGCCAGGATGGTCCACTCCTTTTCACATGTTGAAATCAGATGTAAAACACAACATTTATGCGTGCACAAATAACTGCAAATTTCCACTGTGATCAGCTCATTTGTGTGTGTGTATTTGCAAGCATGCACAATCAGATGTACGTGCGTGTCTGGACACGGTTTGTCGGCCACTCATTTAGCCCATCTGTGTGTCTGCTCCATAGACTCCTTCCA
>JBCAUF010000052.1:12607015-12620770 GCA_038406115.1 Haemulon aurolineatum | reverse complement strand
AGGCCAGCAGGCGTGTATTATCTTTTTCATTTTAATGCTTTAGAAGACTTTTCAAAAAATAACTTATTTAATAACCTACAAGCTTAAAATATTAAGGAGTGATTTGTTGCATGCACGCGACTGAAACAGGCCCCCCTTTTCTGCATCGTCACTCCCTAATAATCAAACTCTCAGCGCACTCTTGAAAGCATTAAATGTATTTGTTGTATTTAGTCTGATTTTCAACAGCACGTGTTGTTTGGAGTGTAGGAGAAACGTGTTGTGATGAATGTGGTATGAAGAAATCCAAGACAACTGAATAGCTACTGAAGAGGTTTCACCTGCTTTTACTAATTATTTTATTTGACTGGAAAATGTCCTGCATGCAAAGGAAGCTCGGAGCTAAAGAATAACAGTGTCCTTTAAAATTAAGATAAAAGTAGTAGACAATAGCTAATAGTTTTCAGTTGTTTACTGCACAAGTGTCGATTTTTAATTTAAATTCATACCCTAAAATATTTATTATTATTGTAATTATTAACATAATAATAATGTGTGTTATTGTTAGACTATTGTTATTAGGCTATTATTATTATTAGTAGTAGTAGTAGTATTGTTGTTGTTGTTTGTTGTGTTATACAGTGGTCTGTCCAAATGTGAGTCAAAGTGCTGTGTATCCTGCAGTTCCGTAGCGCCATACAGTGGTGGGAATACATTTCCTACATGGCTTCAGTCTGGTCTCTCTGTCCAGGAGTGATTTATGCTCCCCGTTTGTGTCACTTTGTAAGATCCTTTATATTTTTTACAAGCTGAGGTATAATTCCTTTTCCCCCCTCACTTAAAGCCAATTGATAACTCAAAAAATATGAATTCTGTTTCAGACAAAATGTTTCCTAACTGTTGATTTGAATTGTTAGACAATTATAGCCTAAATTATTGCCTGCGCAAATATAAGCTATTATCCTTCGAGTTTAAAGTAGATACATTCAGTCAAAACCAAAAGAAACTTTTGTTTGAGTCAACTTTGATGTCAAGACTCAAAAGCGTTTTGGCTCAAAATCCGTTTCAGGAGGAAAAAGCCTAATAGCCCAATTGGGTCTATCAAGTCAAATTGATACAATAACATCCCCTCGCTCGGTTCAAAGAATGCCCAAAGAAAACTGTGACACTTTTTTTTTTTTTTGGTTAATGACCCCAGCAATTTTCTTCCACCCGGACTCATTTGTCGGCGAGGGGAGGAAATATTACATGGGACCATGGATGGTTTTTCTTTCAAACGGTTCGTGCAGGTCGCTCCTGAGGGGAGTTTGAAAACATGTCGGCTCTAATTAGCGCTTCAGACATCACACACGAGTCCAGGAGAGTGTCCTGTTCGGGATTTTGACAACAGCACTCTTGAAAATAATCCAACTTTTAATGCAAAAATAAATCCGTTAAAGTGAGTAATTTCCGCGCACAATTCTTACCATTTTAATATTGAGTTTACTTTACAACGCGTGATCTTTTTTCCGACATGGTTTAAATAATAGGCATTGTTGTTGAGTAAATAAATGTTTTTATTGTCTGTCAAAATATCAAAATGTCCTTCCTAAAAAGCGTAACATTACTCCTAAACGAATGTATTTTTAATCTTCCGAAAACGTTATGTAAAATGTTGATACAACGTGAACGCATCACGGTGGGGGAAAGAAAAGTGTCACTATTAAATAATTCCCCTCATCATTCAAGAGAAGAGACACCCGAGCAGAAGTTCTTTATTTCCCCCTTGTTTGAAGATCTTTCCCAGTTTTCTTTTTTCTTTCTTTCTGTCATTAATTCTCATAAACAATTTCACACACCATGCTCAGCCCACTGTCATGTAGCCTATTATTAAATTATTCTAAATATTATCATTGAACACAAATATTGAAATTAAAGATCTAAAATAAATAGGGCTGATAACGCTACAGTTCCTCATATAAAAAAAAACATTTTTATGATTAATATGGAGGCAGATTTACTGTAACATCAATTCAGTCTCCACTATACGCACAATATTTCAATAGTCTATGTCAATACTAATAGGGTAGTAAAATAAATAAAGTCATGATTTCTGCTCCATTTTGCACTTCCTGTTCACCCTCATGCAAAATGATAGAAGAAGAAGGGATATGATTATGCGTCATGGCCGTTTCAATCATATTACATCAGTGATGATACCAGTATCATAGCAATCATTTACCCCAGTTGCCTATTAATCACCTTCCATTAGTGTCTTTTACCGGCCTTTCAGAAGGGGTTCCAGGATCCCAGTCCATGTTGGAGGATAAATGAGTCATCAAGCCAACCGCAACAAAAAAAAAAAAAGAAAAGAAAAACAATAACTAACTGCCTTTTGTTCCCATGTGTCACTCCACTTTCTTTCTCATTTGGGTTCAGAACACTGACACGGGGCATCGATTAAAACGTGTTTTCCCACCGTCGGGATTGGACACGGGGACGGAGTCCCACGGGGTCCCGAAGGTTTTGGTGTGGGCAGCGGGGAGGAAAGGAGAGAAAGGAGACTCATGTGCAACACTTTTTAAAAGAGGAGGGTTCTCCATCTTGCTTTGTCAAGGGGGCCTGCTGACATGGGGAAACATCTGCTGCGTCGAAATAGAGACTGATGACTCAAATTATACGCAGTCAGAGGGTCTGCCTGCGTATAGACGGGGAATGTAATGGCAGAGAATATGGATGGACAGCATCCGTTTGACCCCGTGGCCCCCCTCAAAAAAGGTATGGGCTCTAAACGTCGGGAGTGTAACCTCTCTTCACAAGAACCCATCTGGCACGTCGCGGCAAAATGAAACCTGAAAAGATACGCTGCCTTGCGCTCAGCCCCAACTCTATCCCCACGTGTCAAAGGGTACCTCACCTTGCGTGCTCGCTGCGGCGACCACAACAAAACACACATCAGCGGGGTTTGTTTGTTGCCTGCCTCTAATAATCAGCCTCTCTGCCATTTGATCTGGCAGCTGAGAAGTCTGTCTCTGTCTACTGCATGTTCCTTGTTGTGTTGGTCCACTTGAGTGAAAATGGAATTTTTAGGGGCACGTTTCACCTCTTGGTTTACTCCGCAACAGCAGCCCGCTGATGCTTTTATGATTAGGACGACTAAATTAGAACCAGAGGAGGGAAAGCGGGGCGAAAAAGACAGACAGAGGGAGAGAAAGCAGAGCCAAGCGATGATCACTCCTGCCTGCTACCTTTCCTTCTATTGATTCGCAGAGCCAGTGAAGCCTTGCTTCAAAAAAGATGAATGTTGTCATTGTTATTGTAATGATAATCGCCATAAACAGGGCTCATGGCACGTGGAAGCACGCCGCTCCTTGATGGCGCGTCACTTGCTGTGAGTGTCACGGCCGGTCGGGTCTCGGCACTGGCTCCGGAGAATTTGTTTCATCAAATTTCTGCGCCATGATAGTGTTGATTCACGTGCAATTGCGGATCCTCCGTGTGAGCAACAAAGGGAAAAGCTGAAAAAGCAGGGAGAGGGGGAACACGCGCTCATGCTCTCAATATCAGCCATGCCTGTAAGCTGATTTATCTTGCCATAAGACACAGATCTTGAGAATATGCAAGGAGAGGAAGCTAATGGATCATTATTATGTGTTCCTCACCCCCCCACCCCTATCTTTCTAATGACCGCAGGGCTTTGCGATTCCGGCTTTGATTCTGAGCCCATTCTCCAATGTGACTTGAGTGGACTAGCTGAGCTAAGACACAATTTTCAGGAGATTGCAGAGTAAGTGCCTCTGGCAAGACCTTTTTTATTTATGTGGCACTTGACTTTCTCTATCTCTTCCTCCTCCTCTCGTGCTCGGGCGAAAGAGAGAGAGAAAGAGAGTTTTTCTAACTGCTATTGATTGGGTTTTAAGGGATGAAAATCATTGCGAGGAGCAGGTCAAAGCGAGTATTGATAGCAAAAAAGCAGTTTGCAATCATTTCCTGAGCGATCCCCGATTAGAAGGAAGTCTGTGCGTAGCGTCGTGTTTACAGTCTGGTGACTTCTGAACATGTTCAGTGTCTTGCCCCAAATGCCCTCACATATCGGTAGAAACAGGACGGTGCGGTGCTGTTTTTAATGATGCACAGTCGGCTGAAATATGATTTTTTTTTTCTATAGCAGAAGGACACAGGAGGAAAAATGAATTCACCCAAGTTTTCCCAGAAATCGTGCAATAAAAATTAAACATTTCAAGAAGATTGGGGGAAAAAAAACAACAAAAACATGTGTCTTGAGCAGCCCTCTATCTGAATAGCTTACAGATATTTGATTCAGTGTCACTTTGTTTACGCGAGGACACTGCTGTTTGTTTGAGTGTGCTTGTCCAAAAAAGACTCAAACGTCAGGAGTTTCATTCGGAGGACATTTCCAGCAAACACTTCAGTTTGAATTACGGTGTTTTGTCTCCATTATGATTCCAGCTATTTATTTGTCGATCCACATGTGTCTCCGTGTCTCCATACCAGTTTATGTCAGCGCATGTTACCTGTGCACGACCTCTCTGCATTCAGCGATGATTTATTCATTTGGTTGGTTAGAAAATGTGAATGTGGTCAAACTGAATGTCCTATTGGAGCTAAAGTCATAAGTTCAGCATATGTTTTAACCATTCTTATATGCAGATACCTAGTTCATCTGTTGACTAACAACTCTCCCTTGTGGGCATGGAGGACATTGCAAGAGTGAAGAAAAAAGTTGGAAAATCACCTTCACCTTTTCTCTCGTGTTCAGAGCGTGCTGGCTCACCCTTTTGCTCAAGTTCCCTGACAGCTTTTTCCCTTTATTTAAGCTTCACTACCTTCATATTTTCTTTCTTTGCATAGCTTTTCACTGCCTCACGAAAGTGTTTTCATCAATTTCCGATCATTTCCACATCTCCCACAGTGTGTATAGTGTAATTCAGACAGGCACGTACGGCATGGTCGACCTCAGAAGTACCCTGTTTTACAAAATACATTGATCATATTAATGTTTAATTTCCAAATACAAAAAAAAAAAAAAAATGACGTTCCTGATTTTGGAATAGCAAAGTTGAAAAGCTGTGAAGAGCACTGAAAATCGCGTCACTGCACTTTTGGAGCCTATATTATATTAAATAATTAAAGTACAATAATAATAAGCTATGACCACAGCCATTACAGTTGAACAATACGCTGTTGCTTAACAAAACACTCCCGTTGCTACGCGACACAGTCAGGAGTGTATAATTACCAGCGTGAGTGGCAGTTTTCCATCAGCATGAGTAACATTCAAATTCACTGTGATTCAGTCACAGGTGTGCCGTTGTTGGGTGTTTTACAGCCGCTTCAGAGCACGCCTCAGCCAATCACGGCCGCAGCCTGGAAACCTCCTCTTAATAATCAGGTCAAATAATTAATGAAATAATGAAACAATGAGCCTGGAGAGGCCGTGTTTTACATCTCAGAGGCGTTGATAGGCCTCGTCACGATGCCAAGCAAGAGGCTGAAGTGTCCGATGGCTTATTGGTTTCAAGAATCAGCAGAAACCCTCTGTGTGCTTCAGTGTTGAAAAAGATGTGACATAAAGAAGTAGATTTTTAAATTTTTGAAAACAATTCTACATTTCATAGCAGAAATACATTTCTTGAATAGTAGGCCTGTTTTTAGCCTGCTGATTTTGTTTTAGTGTATTGATATTAATATGTCTTATCAGTAACAGAAGTGCTTTGATATGTCATGATCAGACAAACAGCTGTTACAAGTTTACAGTTGAGCGTCCTCGACCGACAGCTTTCTGACAGACTTGTGTGGAAACTGTGACTAAGCCACATAATGGGGCTAAATATGCTAACGCCACACCCACACACATGTTCGCCTACCATCTGAGGGCAGGCTTAGCGTACTGCTCAATTAGTTCTGATATAGTGATCAATTTCTGACAGGAATTCTCGCACTGGTTTCCCTTGAACACGGGTGGATGGTTTCATAGACTCTGCAGTGGTTTCCTGGCCTTAAAAAGTGAGAGTAATTAGTAACCACCACAGAAAATATTGATTATGAGCCTCTTCAGCAGCAGACAGAGGTACCAAACAATCATCCTGGACATGCAGTGATAACTGGATCTCTTGTGCCCTTTATTATTCCACCTTTATTGACCAAACATCTGTTCAAATGCACTTATTTCACATCATGCAACCCTGTAGATGATTTGAAAAAGAATCCCTTTCGACTTACTCTACAATATGCATTGTCGTCAGCAGTAGCAGTTTTCCCATCCAGGATTACTTTCAAGTCCCTTTTGATCTTTCAGCTTACCTAATTAAAGCTCTAATTGGAGCTCTAACTGCTGGAGGTAAACATTTATTAAATACGATAATGAGACAGTGAAGGATCTGTGAGAGATTCTTTGTTTGCAGGCAGCGGCAGATGAGAGGAAACTTCGCAGAAGCACAATAAACAAAACTAATTTAATTAAACACTCAAATATGTCCAACTAATACAGTATGTGAGAGGAATATTTTTATACACTGAGTTAATCTGGTGCACCTCACACCAGCAGGTTCCTTATTGCGCGTCTGCGTCACTGATAACAGTTCAGTAATTCCAGTTAATAAATAAGGAGTACATAAAGCGACAGTGAGGAACAGGAAGCGGACTCAAATTCTCAAATTCAAGTCACCGTCCTCGGTTTTTCCCCCTAGGTCTTCGCTCCCCACTCAGCCCTCGTGGACTGCTTGTGGCATACAGTCATCAAGGGGATTAATGTCCTTCAAACTTTTATATCCGACATAAATGACAGATTGTTTTCTCTCGTGCGTTTTGATGTGTGCGAGAGAGGGGCGCGCGGGGGCTGCTTTGAAGTCTGCAGAGCTTTTATCTTCCTCTATTTACACTGGCTAAAGTGTTAAGTGGAGTTCTCGTTTGGCTTCAAGGACGTAATACCCTGCAATGAGAGATTTACAGGGAAGAGAATTGCAAAACTCTGTGTGCTCCTTTTTTGGGAGGTTGTGTATGCATGATGGTGGTGGTGGTGGTGGTGGTGGTGCGGGTCCTTTAACAAAAACTATTTATGCAAATGCAGAGGCTGTGGATGGAAAGCTCTCCCAGACAAAATCAGATGTTTTCAAACAGGCTGCCGTGCTGAGTTGGCAGATGTTCTGTCGCTTCAGCGGGGACCCTTTTAAACAAAAGCTGCTGATGGCTCTTTGCATTGAGTGTGAGCTGCGCCAAGAGCTGCATTTCCTTGGAGCCATCTGGAAGATGGCTGAGGATGTGCTTGGCTGGGGCTGGCCCTATATGGCACAGGAGCACCGAGACAGTGAGGCCACTAATTGAAATGAATACTAATGGCCTGATAATGGCGACTGACCTCTTCTGTTGACTTGAGGGGAAGAGATGTTGATATTTGCACATTTCCTCCCATCATTAAAATAAAGACAGATAGTGGTGCTGTAGCGTCGAATGTAAGATGGGGGAGATTACTATGTTTTGAAGGGCCAAATCACCCAATTATTGTAATTATCCACAGTAACTGGGGCATTTTTCTGGAAGGAATCTGTTTGGGTTCAAAACTGTAATTTTTCATTGCTTTCTGCACTTAAACAAAATGCTTTTCACCGTCATTATAGCCGACGAAGACCTCAAATCCTCACCAAATGAAACAAAATGTATTTAAATGTCTGTCAAACATGTTTGTTTCTTCAATGCATGTGAATTGAACTGTTAAAGAGCAATAGTAATACAGTTTAATCAAATAACGATATGTGTGGCTGAAATCAGTGTGAGTGAACAGTTGTTTTTGTGATCCAATTGCATGGAAGTAAATTCCTGATGTCAGCAAGTATGATGGCCAAAGAATGGAGGCTTCTTCATGTGGAGAACAGCTGGAGTTACTGTCATTTTACGAGGCAACAATAAATGAGGATCATTCAGAACCACATACCTCCATTATATGACAATGCCATTTTGTTTTCTGCAAGCAAATTAAGTCTATATATTACACGGGTTCATTAAGCACGAATCCTTTAAAGTGTGTACAAGAAAAAAATATAGTGCCACTGTGGTGGCACATTTTCATGAAATATATGCTGTGAAAACATGATGAATGTCTCTATTTCACATAAATTGATGATGTCAAGCACACACCTCCCGAAAACCAGTTTCCATATCGAAAGTGTCTACGTCTGCCCCATTGACCTACTGTATTTAGGATGCCAAACTTTCGTCAAGTCAAGTGAAGGTCACATCAAATTCAAGCAGGAGCTACCAGTCCTACAACTTCCCAAACTCACAGCCCTCACACGGGCTTGTGGTGACTCTGACCTGCACCACCCACGCACTCTCGCCAAGCCCTGAACCCTCGCTGACCTGGCTTGCATATCAGGGGTCAGGCAGAGATAGGACCCACCACGTTGTCCAACCCCTCCCGCATGACCACTGGCTAAAGGCTGCCATGACAGACAACAGACAGACAGCAAGGTATCCAAATAGTGTGTGTGTGTGTGTGTGTGTGTGTGTCTCTCTCTCTCTCTCTTTAAAGTTCAGAAAAATCAGCAGCGTTACCGCCATCTACAAAGCAGTGTGAAGCTACAGCCCCCAGCTGCCTCCACTTCAGAGGGAGAGGGCATGTCAAAACAGCACATGGCTCTGCCCTGCCAGAGTCACGCCTGCGAGTGGAGCACTCTCACAGGTCATCTGGAGTGACAGCAGCGTTTGAATTACACCCAAAACGTTGAGTGTGTTTTGTAAAGTCACCGAAGTATACCTACTGTAATGATCGGCCATTTTGGCGAGCTTTGAAGTGCTCCTCTCATCTAATGAAATCATTTCATTGTATATCCGACCAGTGCAACCGTTCTGCTGTGAATACGGGTTATGTTTTTTGTGTGTGTGTGTGTATCAGTTACTATAGTAGATACAGTAGATCTTTAACTTCACCGTCCCAGAGGGAGACTGTTCTGCAGCAGGCAGAACATTGACTAAGCACTGTTGGGAAGAATATTTTTGAAATTTATTAGGTTACAGATCACCCTGTTAAAAATGTAATAACTGATGTAACTATTTTAATAGTTTCTTTCTTTTCTAAAAAGCACTGCAAACAGCATGTTTTAAAACTTTATTTTATGTGACTGAATGTAGTTTCTTTGACTTACCTGTGGATGTTTCAGTAGCGTTCACACTGTACAGTAATGTTAGAGCCATTTTTCATTGTTTTCATAAGGAAAATACTGTTGAATTTCCAGCACTGAAAGGCATGCAAGAAAAGACAAGAAAATGTACGAATGTAACCCCCTTGTAATTTTGATTAGTAACTGGATTGAATTACATTTTTTTTATCTACAGAGCTGTATGTGATTTCAATGACATTTATTTTCTGGGTCTGGGATAGAAAAAAACCTGATTAAATATATAAAACTTGAATACATATAACAAAATAAATAAAATAAAACAGCATGAACAGCTCCCGGTAGCTGTATGGTAAACGTATCATCAGCTGAGCTATAATACGGATTGAACAGTTTGAGAGATAAAAGAATTATTTAACCTGATCTAATATAATTGTGATTTAGTAACAAACATCATGTTGTGAATATAGGCCACTATGGAATCTGTTGTTGGTATGAATCTAAAATGCATTTCCATTACATGTCACTATACAGTTAAATTATGCAGTTTTTTTACATTCTGTGCCCTGACAACAATAAGCCGGATTTTCAGTGTTAAGTCGACCTTTTTGCTTCCATAAGAGGGCTTTTTTGAACAGCCTTGTCGTCGCATGTGGTGCTCGGCTGGCAGGGAAGCGACATAAAATGTCATTGACTTCTAATTGTGTTTCCGCTAATGCTATGTCAAGCCAGAGCCCGGCTTCCTTTGTCCAGTCTCTAGGCCATTTGGCTGCAGCAATGCACTTGGAAAGCAAGATAACAGGTGAATGGCCATGGTCTAATAGGCCATCTGTGGAAAACACATTGCAGTCAATTAAGAGTCCACTGCCTCCAGTTGTGACGGCCATTAGACAGCCCCACCACGACAAGTGACTCTTCAGTGGCTTTTACTCTTCAGCTACTCACTCCTTTTCATTCAGTGTCCTCGAGCTGCCCGGTCCCTCAAACGCTGACTTTTTGTGTAGTTCTGTTGTCCACTCGGCATTTCTACCTTAAAATGCAGTTTTCCACTTGAGAATTTTATGTGACCCTGATGGTCAAAAAGAACCTCTCATCTCACATGTTCTCCTCCGACTGCCTCACACAAAGGAAGCAAAGCTCTTAGCTACCCCTCAAGAGGACATCCTTTAAAATCATTACGTACGCACTATGAGCTAACTTTAAAGCCCATAACATGTATTTGAAAAATGCATTTTACTATTTTCCATATCCAGTCCTTCGCAAATACCTGGCCCTCACACACACACACACACACACACACACTCCTAAACAAGCAGTTGCCTTTCCTATATTTGCCACTGCGCCTCATTTTGGACTAATTTCAAAATTGTGCAACAGCTGAGACAGACAGCACGCCGAACAGTTCATGAAATCAAACATCAGACGCCATGCGACCTGAAGCCTGCAGCACAGTTGAGCACTAATGTTGGCTCCGTTGTGTGTACAGTACTAGACTGTTGTGGCACTCCTTGTTTTGTGGCTCAGTGCCATTTCCACAGCCGTGTCGTTGTTTTACTGTATTAACTTATTATTATTTGTTCATTTTGCCATCTGAAGGGCACAGAAACTCTTGTTTTTAATGTAGTGATTTATTGTTACAAAAGTTTATTTATTCTTTCCCCTTTTGTCTTTGTGCGTTCTACAAGATCTCTCTTCTGCTCCAACTGTAAATGTTTGCACGCGTGAGCGGAGCACAGGTTATAAAACTAGACGATCTCGTCGAGCAGGAAGGGCTACAGCTGGGTGATAGTCACTCATCAGCATCATTCATTACTTTCATCCGCTTCAACAAGCTTGTCAGTAAACAGTGCTCCTCTTCAAAGATCAGGATATCATCTTTTCTCCTCGCTCAGCCTCGCCCTCAATGGCAGAAGTAACGCTCATTGTTAAGGCAAAGCCTCAGATGTAATCTCCTTGGATGTTGTAATGTGGCGGGCACATGTTGGAAAACAATGATTCACACCTCTTGACAGCACAGTGTCATAAAAGGCTTATCTTGCTCTTCACGCGGCTTGTTATATGGCACTGTTATGTTATGATTGTTCCTGCTGCACACTGTATTCACACTGTTTCATGTTTGAAGTGTCGCGCTCCGGCATTTATATAGTCATATATGTAATTAAGGGAAAACAAGAATGAGAAATGCTTATTCAAAACTCAGGTGACAAAATATTTAACTGCCATCTGAATTCATGTAGACCATGTAACCCTGACCCAGATCATAGTGTGACAAAAACCCTATTTCTAACCCTGACATTAATGGCTTTATAACTTTTTATCAGCACAATATTGTGCAAACCGCTTGTGCACTGTATGTGCAAACACTCAAGTATTCACTTAAGTAAAAGTAGCAAAACCTCACTGTAAAATACTTCTTTACAAGTAAATTCAAAATGTAACAGCAGAAGTAACAGAAATTTTGACAACTTGATATTTTTCTGGGTAGTTTATAGAAATGCATCATATTTTTATAAGATCATCATGTGTTTTGAAAGACAATTTAACCGGAACATTAATTAGTAGCTCGCAGATAAATGTAGCATTACATGTGCAGCAAATAAGTATATTTGCCTCTGAAATATAGAAGCAGAGCTCTTTTTTAACTCAAAATCATACTTATGTTCCACTGATTACCAGATCACCAAAATTAAATAAGAATACAGAAGAGTCTGTGGTTTACAGTTTTTTGCATCAAAAAAGAGAACACTGAATACAACATCATTTTCAAGAGTTTTAATAATTTACTAAAAAAGAGTGTAAAAGTAACAGATCTCTCCCACCAAAGTGGATCTGTTTGATATTCAAAGTGATGACAGATGTAACAAATTTTTGCAAACTTGCCCTTGTCTGTACATTTGTGTACACTTAACTTGGCAATTTAACCTCTTGGCTGTAATTAAATGAGTTTCTGTACTGTATACTGTATATCAAAAAAGCTCACAGCAAAAAAATACTTTGATATGAATCACTTGAAAGTAAACCAACCAGCATGAAATGTACAGCTTTAAGAAAATTCCAAAAAACACGGCTGAAAAGTGTATATACAAACATGCTCGGGATCTAACAAAGAGCAGACTGAGTGAAGCTGCAGACAGGCCTTTCTAATGGTTTGCTTGACATCATTTAGGAGAGCCAATGAAATAAAGCATCATTCTTAAATATTTAATAACCTTGCAATGTTCAAATACCATCGTGTTCTATTGCCTATTTCAAGTTTTTTTTTTCTAGCAGAAGAGGAACACTTTATAAATATAGAGTATACTGTATCTCCTGCATCAATTAGTTTAATTTAAACTCATTAAATAAAAAGGTAAAATGTTCAGTATCTGTAGAAAATAAAAAAAAGAACAAAATCCATTTTCTTTGATAAATGTTCATACTGTGTCCACTTCTAAAGAGATGGCTGTGTCCATCACCCTTATCATTAAGTGCCTGCTTGGAAGAGGTAATATATATTTATGTATATATACATATATATATCAAATTCTATGACATGATATAATTTGTATAAATATGGCATCTTTACAATTGCATTAAAATGACAATTTTTATTTCAGATCCCAAGACAATTAAGAGTCAATTGGGAGAAAAAGGCCTTGTTTAAGTTTCTCATTTTCCTGTTTTAAATATTAAAAAATAAGTCTCAATTCTTTGCAAATGTATGTCTTACATTATAAACAACACCTCTGTCTTGAACTGGTCAAATATTTTCCATTGTGTTCATATCTACAACACTTTGGAAGGTGAGGAAAAAAGTGCCATTATCAAATGCTCCCCCTTTGGAGTAAATGAGGACGTTTGTCCCTCTCAGAGTAAAGGTAAAAGTTTCATCAACCCGACTGCCCGAGTCCCAAGAAGCTCAACAGTGCAGTTCTATACAAAAAAAAATGTAAAAGCATCATCGATGTAACAAAGCCATGTGTTTGTGTTGTCATGCCATTTTGCTGGTTGTACAATATGGAGTTAATGTGGCACAGAAGTCCCTTTCCACGTGTGAGGGTGTAAAGAGGATCACACGGAGCTTCTCTTTAAATGTCATCCACAGATGCTTCAAATGCCACTAAGAGGTGTAGCCCAAGTGGGACGTAATGCTATTTAGATCAGGAGAAAGTTGATGTCGTGATATGTCAGTAAAGTGGGCATAGTTTGACTGATCCATCTGTTTCCCTCCTCAGAGAGCACCGTCACTGGCACGGGGCCAGTTTTGAATGATGCACACTGTACTGGGTTTGCAGGGTGTCGTACTTAACACGTAAAAGTAAAATAGTTCGGAGCGTATCACTCTTCTTATTCATTACATTCCAGGCATGGGAGAGTCTGACTTGCCCCGTCCTTTATTTGGCCATTAAATCCATGTCTAGCAGAAAACAACAGAAGAGCTCTGGTGCTCTCTGGTGCCCAGAAGGAGGAAGCGTAGGCACGGAGGAAGTGAGGGGAGCCGGCAGTCCCCTCAGAGCTGTCCTTGAAGTCTCGCACGGCTAAAGCATGTTCAGGATGGCATTGTACATCTGGATCAGCACGGCCAAGTGGACAGGCAGGCAGGACTGGCGGTCTTGGGTGGCGGGGGTGCACGTCAGCCAGGAAAGGGCATTGTACTGCTCCAATACAAACCTGTGTTTGAAAA
>JBCAUF010000052.1:12487530-12497885 GCA_038406115.1 Haemulon aurolineatum | reverse complement strand
TCAAAACTGTGTCCTCATCCCTCTCTTTTTCCCCCCCTTATGACCACAAGAGGATCTTCCCCATCGTCCTGGCCATGGTCGGGAACGGCACCATCAGCTACGACCACGAGCGGGACGGTCGGCCCACGGAGCTGGGCGGCTGCAACGCCATGGTGCGCAACCTCAAGCACGACACCTTCCTCTTCATCCGGTACATCCGCCGCAGGCTCACGGTGAGAGACGCACACTGCACACTGTGATCTCAGTCCCGAGTTATCCACAGTAGCAACAATGCGTGGCACGCGCAGACACGTCCTCATATGTTCTCGACCCTCCGACCTGTCATTAGCACACAGCGGGTGGACTTCGGGTGACTCTCTGCATTTAACCTGTATTTATCACGTGCATGTTTGGCTGAGCATGCATGTCGTTTTACATCAACGTGCTGTTTTCAGTCGCACTAAAAGGTAATGTGACAAGTACAGACACAGACAGAACAGAATAATAAACAAACAGGTACAGGCAGGCATTGGCAGCACAGATTATTTCACAAGATTGGTGCAAAGTGAAAGCAGTCTTTCCACAGAAGCAAAGAAAAAATCTAAGATGGCTATTATTTCAATACGAGCTTCACAGACACATAAATACCCAGAATATATAATGCGTATTTGTTCCAAAAAACATTCTCTCTATGATTTTGTTGAGTAAAAATCCATGTTAAAGACTTGAGGACCTGCTCCTGGGGGCAGAACTGAGAGCCAAATGCCACCACATTTACATTCTGACTCTCTAAACCTCACTGAAGCTCCCTGATTGCCTCCGTCCTCCAGGTGATGATAGACATCGACGGGCAACACGAGTGGAGGGACTGCCTGGACATACCCGGGGTGCGGCTTCCGCAAGGCTATTATTTTGGAGCGACGGCAATCACTGGAGACCTCTCAGGTAAACAGCTGTCACCGTCTCAAACGGCTGCCCAAGTGACAGTGATGTCTGACGTCAGAAATGCTTGAGTATAATGCATGAATTTGATGAATCTGGGTTTTTTTCCCCACACACGGTTTTGTGATATATTACATATAATGTGAGGAACTCAGGATATTCTTATATCTATTTTTATTCATATCGATCAGCCCTGGCATTTTTCTCCCTATAAATTCCATACATGCTAAATACCTCAACTTCTGTCCTAGTTTATCAGTACTTTTTTCTTTCCTAGATTCAAAGTTTATTGATGCAAACATTACTGATGATGAGTGTATTGATGTATACTGTAGCATGTCCTGACACGTATGTAGGAATAACATTAAAACTCATGCTATTGACTCGGCGATAAAGGCAGAATATACCTGTTGCTACTTCATTCACGCACACAGAACCCCATTTAGAATATGATCACTTTTGGCATGTGGATCGCTCGAAATATTTTGGCAGCGACACAACATCTGGAAGTGGACCAAGAGCAAAGTCAGTGTCCCTGTAATTGAAACGTTGTGGACAACATCAAACTGCTGTCCAACCCTTACACGTCTCAAAGTACCATTTTAACTGTGTTACCTTGAGTTAGAACTAGAATGATGAACGTTTATTGCATCAGATCTTCCATAAGATTATGCACTTCAGCTCTGCAATTTGGGAATGCTGGATATGTAAATTACCAGTTCACTCATGAAACTAACTAACACTAACAATACATTGCTTTTATTTCCGCTCTAGGAACATGTGCAGTGAGGACACGAGGCCCTTTAATCATGTATAATCACCTCTAGCTGACACGTCATGTTGTTTTTCTGAATGTAATCACACTTTCTGATGATCCATTCATAGATAACCATGACATAATTTCCCTGAAACTCTACCAACTCACGGTGCTGCGCAGTAAAAAGGAAGAGGAGGAGGGGGAAGAGGAGATAACCATTCCCAGTGTAGATAACTTCGAACTGCTCAAATGTAAGGCAACACAACGCACACACACATTTTTTTTCGCCGTCATCCCTCCATCCAACTCACTAACCGCCATCTTTGGTCCTCTCTTCCAGCGGGTCAGATTGACGAAGGGATGAGTGGCCTCGCCATTTTCTTCACCGCGCTCTTCTCCATGCTGGGTTGCATCTTCCTCGTCGTCATCGGCCTGGTTGTGTACGGCCACTGGAGCGAGAGCCGACGCAAGCGCTTCTACTGAGGCAGGAGAGGCAGAAGAGGATGGGAGATTGCGATCACCACTGCGGTCCCGTGGACCCAGCTGCACCGAGACTAAAGTGAGACGCTGCCGTCGGCCAGCAGGGCGCAGCAGACGCGTTTGATCCTGAGGACAACACTAGCTTGACAGGAGATGGAGTAGATGTATCACCTGCCGCAGGAAGCCATTCTCTAACTTTGCCATTTGGTAGTCATGAATCAGTAGGCGGACTTTATTCCACACTTTCGCCCCCGGCCCCTCTCCCCCCCCCGTCTGACACACACCAACTTGGCCTTACCATCTCCAACTCTCTTCGTGGCTTCTTTGGAGCATTTGACCACTATGAAATTCTCTAAGATCTTCCTTTTTTTCTTCTTTTTACTAATTTTAAGTTCTTTGATGTTATCATTATGGAATTATGAATATTTATAGACAAGTATCCGATGTGTTCCTTTACGTGATCCACCTGCTGTGTGACTTGAAGCGCTAACCAAATAGCACTATAAACCCCTGATGCCATCTTTACTGTAGCGCCATGCTAACTAAAGATGCATCTCTACTCATTGCATTAGAAAAAGCAAGTGAGTGCTTTGTACTTAATCATTTTGACCCTGTGTGTGTACTTTGTAGTGTATCATATATCCTCATCTTGTAGTTGTAGTATGCATGGCATTCATTGAGGTTATTTGTTTTCATGAATGTTCTACCGAATCGTAGACCTCTTCGTGTTCATGTAAGGCACACGGAAGACTGACCTCTGTCCGATCGGTGCATGTGGCAAAGACTTGGGTGATTCAGGGAAATATTTAAAAACAAACTCACAAAATGTTTATTTATATTTATCATGTTTCCCTTTCCCAGATTGTATGCATGTATTTGAGAAAATTTTTTATCAGTTTAGAGTTAAAAATTCTTAAAAATATATTTAAAGTAGATACATTTAAATGTCAGAGATGAACTTTGCACTGAAGGGAGCAACTACAGAGAATTTTAAAGACTACTAATTTATTGCAACCATTTTCCCTTTCACTTGATCTTTTTTTTTCTTTTTTGCACATTTGTGTTACTGTTTGTGTGTCATGTATGAACTGAACAAATATGCTGGTGTGGCCTCCGGCTGCCTCCTTTGCATCTGATTGTTGGCCAGCTGCTGTTGACTCATCCCTATCTTCTGTATGTTCTAGAGATAGTTGCAGGTCTCATGTAAACAT
This sequence comes from Haemulon aurolineatum, assembly GCA_038406115.1. Taxonomy (NCBI): domain Eukaryota; kingdom Metazoa; phylum Chordata; class Actinopteri; order Lutjaniformes; family Haemulidae; genus Haemulon; species Haemulon aurolineatum. The sequence goes on along the minus strand of JBCAUF010000052.1, from coordinate 12,494,516 downwards.
GGTTTTTATTTATTTTTTTCACTTGTGCAACACGTGAGGTCCTCATATCCTGCAGCCACTTTAACAACCACTCTACCTTCATTCATGCACTATAGTTTGTTGCCTTTTGTATGAAAACTGTGTGCCTCATGTATCCATTCAGTGACCCATAAATCACATTTTGTAACCAGGTTTATCCTCCTTCTTTGTTCTGAACTATTTGCGTTGCAGCATTAAAGGCCAAACGAGACCTAGATAATTATTGTTTACAACCCCTGGGTGTGAAGTTGAGTTACAAGTGTGGCAACAACATAAGGATAATACTCCAGAACATACTGACCTACATACTGACAATAGTTCCCGATTTAAAAGTGTTTCTGTCTGAGTTACGGATTCAGAAAGTTAAAGTCTGATAAACAACACACCGTACATACATCATGATCAAACTTAGCTTTCAGTGTGCGAGTAAAAAGAGGTTGCGTGTTTTCCAAATGACATAACATCTCATCAATAATGTAGGTTGACTGTCAGAGGTGCCTCTCGCACAGCAGTGTGACAAGATCAATATCTCAGCTCTGCCACATGTCTGGGTGGAGCACCATTTTCGCTCTTAAGCTCAAGGTTAATTTCTCTAGAAGCAGCTTTTTTTTCCGCCCCAGATTGTTACAAATGAGTCAGTGAACACGCAAGGATCCCGCGAGAGGCAAACTTGAAGGGAAATGGATGATATCAAAAGGATTCGAGGTCGAAAACATCGTGAGTCAGAGTCGGTTGAGTGCCAATGTTTGTTTTATTAAAAAAATAAAATACAAATGATGACCCAACGAGTACACAGCAGACTTCTTACTAAAACCAAAGCATTTTTTATCTATCATTCAGTGCTTTTTTTTCTCTCTCTCTCTCTCTTTTTCCACTTTTTACTCATTTTGGCTTGTTTTAAGTTATTAGGAAAAAATGCATGTAAAATGTAGAAAGAGTCTGTTTTTGTATTGTAGATGCCTGCTTCCCTCTTTAACTAGGATGTTTCTCATTTTGGCAAAAAAAAAAAAGAAAAGAAAAGAATTCAACAAAGCCCAACCATGGCACCTCCATCTGTTTGGTATTATCAATGGTTGAGAGAAAAGTACAGTTTACAAGATGAACAATCACGCCGATAATGTTCCTTTCACATGTCCAGAGTGTTGAGGGGTCTACAAAGTAACTCTGAAGTATACTCATGTACGTGAGCTGACTGCGTTCCATGTTGAGGTCTTTCATGTGTATAATATATAAGATCTTGAAACTGACGGTGTAGTTACTGAGGATTAAAAGGCAACAGTTAAATATTCAGTTGGTGAAAATTTGTCAACATGGAAGAAAAAAAACGAACAAAGCTGTTGCTTAAACGGAGGAGACCAACACATCAAATTAGTGCAACAGAAAAAAAAAAAAAAAAAAAAAATTACAAGGGATGGAAAAGTGACAGACCAAAGATATCAAACATGAATCAAACCAACAAAAACAATATATTCATCTTTTTTCCTTCGGCTTTACACAACTTAATAACGTGGTTTATCTGTAAGTCAGGAGTACAAAGTGTTAGTGGTTGAGGAGGCAGGCAGGGAAACACCAAAAGAAAAGGGAAGGAAAAAAGTATAATATATATATATATAAACTAGAATGGCTTTGTAACTCAAGCCCCTCAGCTGACACTGAAGCATACATACTCACCACATCATTATAGTAACATTACAAGTCTTTTTTTTTTTTATACAAGTTTTCGTTAACAAATACATGTACACAGACCAACCTAAGTACATTACAGTACGGTGCGGTGCCGCACGTACTGACTTATATTGCTTGTACTGGTGCCCACAGACGAACGACAGGAGAACATGAGAAAAGGGGTTCGCAGCATTTAACAGTAGGTTTATGTTTTTGCATAGCCTAGTTGAGTAAAGTACAATACACGACAGAGATGCGTGATGCCGAGAGAACGCCAGACGACAAATGGGGGAGGGGGAGACAGTTCTGGTGAAATGACTGCTTTGGCTTTATGAGACTGGTGGGTCAGGAAATGCGTTAATTGAAAACTCTAGCACGCGCTCGTTAAAGATAACCCTGAGAGTGGGAAACCAAACAGACCATCGCCATGGGACAAACACACACAAACACACACATTTATACACACACGAGGGTGAAAACGGTGACGAGCCGTGCAGTGTGGAGATGGCAGCGGCTTCCTTCGTTCTCATTGGGCGTGGGAGGTGAGAAGTGAGGTGTGGGGTGGGGGGAAAGGGTCGCATCACGCACCTCCGTTGAGGTTTGACGAAACAACAAGGCAAAGTCGAAGCCTATAAAAACAAACAAACGCACGCGGTCATATACAATCAGCTGTTGTTAAATATGAGCTCCACCACGACATTTAAAAAAAAAAACGGGACATCCGAATCCAAACACTGACCATGTTCACACACTGCAGATGTCTGGCCATGTTCACATAGTGGACCTCGGCAACTGTGGCTTTCGGTGAACAGCACGGAGCGGACAGATCACTCGGCGAAGCGCACGGGTGGATGTTTGTCTACAATTGATGACTGATATAGCCCTTAAACTCAGTAAACATGTGAAAAAACCACGGAGGCATAGTAGTTGTTTGGCAATGGGAAAACTATGGACCTCCAGTTCACTCATGCACAAAAGAACCCCCATCCCCGCCCTCGTTCCTCGACCCCTTCCCCTATTCTTTTGTCTACATATGAATACATATAAGCGAAAAAAAATGCACCTTAGCAGGAAGATTAGCAAAGCAATCTCCTGTTGGAGTAAAAGTTTTGTCCTCCAAACACAAGGAGGATGAATCACGACAAAACTATAGAAAACAACAATGAGATTTTTTTTTTCTTTTCCCCCCTATTCCTCATTGTTCCTCATGAGTCAGTTCATATCACAAACTAATTGCGACCAGATCCGCGGAAGGAAAAACAAACTCGGGAGTCTGGTCTCGACGAATTCCATCGACGCCACAACTAACTAAGACACGCACTGTTCTCAAATTCAACTCGACCTCTGCTCGGATGAGAAAACCAACGCGAGCGCAGCTCTACAGAACATGCGACAATTTAAATGCTGTGGCTTTAAAATGCCTTTAAACCACATCCTCTTCTCGCACAGCAAGCGGAACAGGCTCGGGTGACATTTTCTACTCATACAGAAGCGCTCCTCTGCTCTGGAGCTCTCGTGCTTGGGGCAACACAAATATTCCCATCCAAAAGAAAATCCAGATCCACTTGACTACTTATCTACTCTAGTAAGGCAGTAGCACATCTGTTTGGGCATAGAGGCGATACTTTATTGTGCCGCTCCATAATCAGGACATTTGCTCTCTAGAGATGCAGCAAGGCAGCTTGAGGTGTGTTGGTTAAAAAGAAAAAAAAGTCTTATATTACTTGTGCTAATGGGTGTGCGGTCATGCTCACAGTGTAACAGCTCCTCTGAAAAGGTCATCGTCATGTTAGTTTGGGTTCATGTTTAAGCACCGGGCCCCGACCGCGCAACGCGAGGACTGCAAAGCTTTCACTACAGCTGCAACGGCTGGCCGACAGCATCGTGTTTGATTATTTAATGGACGTGAAACAAAATATTCTCTCAGCGTGAGCCCCCCCCCCCCGGGGCGGCCGTGCATTCATTTTGTCTCACTCCCATATTGATACTGTTGGTGCGCTGGGCCTCTCTTGTGTTCTTTTTTCCTGCGCTCTAGCCACAACAGTACAGCGGTGCAGCTCGAAAATGAAATGAGAAACACAACCACAGCCGGCGCGCAGCTCTGCCTGGGCTGCTTTTAGTTGGTGGGGGAGAAAAGGGGGGGGTGGAGAGCAGCACTTTTGCTGGCTGCATGGGTCCCGAGACTGTACACAAGTTGTGTGCAGCAGAACCCAGTGTCGTGTCCTTGTCAGAGTTCAGTCAGTACTGAGAAAAAAAGAAAAAAGAAAAATACCAACGTATTAAAATGCCTGAATAAATATATCCGGCACAGGCATGAGATGATAGCGCTCAGACCAAACTCTGTCAGCTTAAGTCGTCACACACATTTGGAGTCTCTTGTGTGACAGCTGGAATTTTAAACTGCCAATTCAGCCGGGAGACTGTATTCAGGACATCGTTACATTGGATGGATCCATCTAGAACACGCCGTTTCACCACCGGAGTGTCACATCATGATAACGATAGAGGAGCGGTACTTTGTGAGCGCGTGTGACGCAGACCCTCTGAGGACCGACCTGAGACTTTACACTGTGCCCACTTTGACACGCAGAGCAGGCAAAGAAAAAGCTGTTGGACATTGTTCCACACTAAATTCTCTAAATGCTGGCTTATCAGTTAACCGCTCGCCTCGCGCCGACTTTCATCCTGCAACAAATGACTATTTTGCATTGCGGCAGCTTTCTTATCTGACAATAACCGGTTCAACTGCCACGCTTCCGACTACGAGTATGCACGGTGTGCCGGGCAAGCGACGTGACAAGCGAGGGGAAATCGTGCGGCTCATCACAATAGATTCCGCAGCTGTGCCAACAAGAGCAGGGGCCTGCGTCCACCTCAAGTTTGCTATTGCACCCCCGCCCCTCCGCTTGCCAATGGAAAATACCACTGCAAATCCCTCGCGCCGCCGAGAGCTGCAGGGGCCTGCGGAGAGTCGAGACAGCGCCGGCTAACTGGGTGCCGCGCATAGGGTGGCTAGCGCGAAGCCGCGACAAAACAAGGAAACGAGACCCGGGGAACTCAAACCTCAGTCCATATCTTTACCCCCACATCTGGGGGGCCGGGGGGAGGCCCGCTATCGCTTTGACAAACAGATGATGAGCAAAGCAAGTAGTACAACTGCTAGAAAATGTTAATGAACTCAAATATAAATCACAGAAAGTCATGCCTCATGCAGAATACCAGTGCTTTTAAGAGTTAATCCACCTCAGTGCTGAATAAGTATTTCAACCAGATGCTACAGCACTTAAAAGATATACACACACACACACACACACACAAGACTCAACCTTTCCCTACTGCACTAAAACATCCACTCACTACTACACACTCTAGCAGCCCCTGTCAGGACCTTTGTTGCAATTAATGGTGACACCTGTGGTGTTTACCGAAGCATAGCCGTTATGAATTTTTTTTTTTTCTTTTTTAAAAAGCAAGTACATCCTTTGTTATGAACATCCAAACTATTATGTGAACGCTGCCACTACTCACTCTGCCGTTACATGGCAAGTTAAACACGCTAACACAAGAGCCACCACAAGGCTTTTATTGGTTAGGGGAGAGGGAGGGAGTGGGGGGAATGGTGGCATAGCCCTCTTGGCTATTACACTGAATTCAATGCAGTCGGAAACCAGAGTGGGGAGGTCACGTGCACACAATCAATAAATCGTTAAGAGCTGGTCATTCCTTACCTACAGTCATGCTGATTGGTGACCACAGAGTTGTGGAGACCACAATATGGATATCAAAAAAATTAAGGAGAAAAAAAAAAGGGTGGGTGGGTGAATGGGGGTGTATGACATTAGTAACCCAGAGACAAAACAACAAACCCCCTCCCTGTCTCTCTCTCTCCTCTGCTATCTTGTGGGTGTACAGTCTCCCCCCCACTCTAGATGCGAGAAGTCACACAGACTTCACACCAGACGCTGGCTTGCCATGACCTCAAGGATGACATCACCGCGCAGCTGTGCCACTGACTTCAACAGCACGCGCACCAAACTCTCACGCGCACACAAAACAGAAAAACGTGTGCCCCTCGTCGGATCGCCCAGCATCGTTCCCCGTAGAGTTCGAGAGGTTTGTTTTTTCCGACTCCTCTGCTCAAGTCGCAGGGACAAGAAGGGGGGGGGGGAAGAAATGTCGTTGACCGTGTTGGTATGCTCCTAAGTTGACCATCCCCGCCAGAGGTAAAGTGTCAGATGGGAGGGATGGCCGGAAATGTTCTTGACCGGAGCAGTGCCGCGGGACAAAAATGGAAACATGACGGCAGTGGCGGCGGTGGTGGAGGAGGAAGGAAGGAACAATTGAACAGTCTGGTTCAGTCACAATCAATTGCTGCCTTCTCACCACCCAGTGACGTCCTCTTACTTAACGCTGGGGGGGGGGGGACACATACCAAATGGAGCATTGACATTGTGTTTGCTGGTTTCCCTGCTAAGGAAAAGCAAAGCAAAAAAAAAAAAAAAAGAACAAGAAAATGTCCACTCAATGTGTCATTCGTCTTCCCGAATCAGGAGCCATTAAGGATTAGTTATCATCATCATCTTTACGTCATGCCTGTGTGTTAGGTCGAAGACTTAAAACACAGACAGTCCCCGTGGTGATGATGATGACAACAGCTATCTCGTGTCACCGTGTGTGGAGCAGGAACTGGCTGGCTGGTTAGTCAGGCCGTGGATCACGTCACACCATGTGGTCCCCGGAGCTGGTGCCGGCGGTCTGGTTGGGCAGCTCCGAGGCGCGCTCCTTCTGCCTGAAGGCGTGCTGCTGCTGGTGTCCGGAGCAGCAGTCCCGACCGGTGACCTTGCACATGCGGTGGTGCTCCTCGTCGCTTTCCTCCTCGAGCCCCGAGCCCTCGTCCACGTCCAGCTGGCAGACGCACACCTCGATGCCGGAGTCGCCCGTGACGTGGCGGCGCCGGGTCACGAGCTCCTCGTCCTCGTCCGCGTCCGCCTCCGCCACCGGCGCCATCAGCGGAGCCTCCGCGTTCTCCTCCGCCAGACACTGCGCTTCGGTGGGCATCGACACCACTTCCTGGGCTGGTGATGAGCCCGAGGCCTGACCGTTCACCCTCGGGTCTGCCTCGGGCAGCGGTTGGGGCACCGCGGCGGCGTCTGGCTGGCTCAGCTGTGGAGGGGGTGCTGGAGTGGTCTCAGGAGGGTTTTCAGAGTAAGGTGGAGGTGGTGTCGGGGGGTGGCCTACCACCTCTTCATAGTCAGGAAGCTTGCAGTCATTCCAGAACCCTGGAAGTCAACAAACACAATTTT
>JBCAUF010000052.1:12297472-12309823 GCA_038406115.1 Haemulon aurolineatum | reverse complement strand
TACCTTACATACCCTTTCCCGTTTTCTGGATAATAGTAAATGAAACGTATGGGTCAGTTTGTTAAATCAGACAATGCTCACATTGCAGACAATTATGAAGGACAGCATTGCATCTATGCAGCATATCAAACAAGCTCATATACAAGCTGGATTGTGTGCAGCTTCATTATTTAGTGCAATAAAGTGCAGTATGAATTCTTCAAATTTCCAATCTGACTATATCATACCACATACTTGCACTGGCGCCATCCACTGCAATCACTGGCTAGTATCCGCTGCTCAGACACAAAATGGCCGCTGCACTTCATGCAGCTTGCAACATATCGACATTAGATAATGCAAGCTTCCAGAAGTGCTCCCGGCTCTGATGAAATGCTCTTTATTTTGCTCCGTGGAGTCTTGTTAGTTGTGAACAGCTGGCGTATGATGTCCCCAGACTGCGTCTGAGTGAATGAACTGATTAACCTGAGTGGCTGTTCCTACCAGAGAGAGGGGGTGGGCCACCAGCCTGAATAACTGCCTTCATCATCAATGTCACATAAATCACTTAGCTGGACAAGGCTTTCAAATGAGAGTTTTCTTTCCCTCTGAGCCAGACTGAAATGGTCGCTGTAACGCTGCTGCTTACTGCTGCTGTGTTCCTACGGGAGGATCATGTAACTGTGATGGAGCACATGGTTCAGTGATGCAACATGTCTGTGACGCTTTAGCAGCAGACCACATGTAGCACGTTATATCATCTGGGTTTAAACAGAGGGGGAAAAAAGTGAGCCCAAGTACACTTGATGCATATATGCTAACATTCATTTGGAGGAATTAAATAAATACATCAAAGCTGGATAAAAAGAATGAATGAAAACAAGATTCCTTAATGTTTTTATTGTACAGATTTTTTTGATTTTATTGCAAGCCTTAACCAATATTCAATATGAACTATTCATGGTGTTAAGTACTGTAGGTTCTTTCAAACGTGACACTTACATTCATGTCATTTTGTTTTTAAATTAGAGCAGAAAACTGGGAACCACATGACACAGATGCTCTAATGGATATGTTTGGTGATTTAATGAGCAACTGTACAGAACACTTTGTGATACGCAGGCCATGCAGTGAAGACTCCTTTTATTTTTTCACCAGCTGGATAACGTCTTCATCCTCCAGCACATGGTCCTTACCCACCTTCTGAGGATTGTGTTTCACAGATGATCCCCACACAAGTGCACTGAAAGAGGAAGAGTTGTAAAATTACTGAAATTATTGAATATTGAACATGTATGATCCCTTAAAGACAGTAAACAGGCTGCATGGTTCATTTTGGACTATAGCACCACAAAAAAAGGATTAAAAGAGAGAGCTCCACATGTAGTAGTTTGCTACAGTAACAATGGTTCTGCACTACAAAGTAATCTACAGGGTACAATGACACCCTTTAGTTACAAAGGCTTTCTAATCACGCGTGTCACCGTTTGACCCAGTCATTCCCTGGAGGATGGATAATGCTCGGCAGCATTAACATATCGACTGATTGACGATCTAAACTCTCCCATTTGGAGATGGTGGGGTGACACATCATCTTAGATCCTAATCCAGATCCTCAAAATTAATGCTTATCTGGCGTACCTCGCAACACAGAGGGCAATGGTGGTAATTAAAGCAGCCGTGTTGTTTTAAACAATTTGATGAGCATTCATCCTAGTGTAAGGTAACTATTAATGTCTTTTAGTAAAAAACCTAACTGGTAATAAATTAAGTGAAGCGTGGAATAAAGCATACATATGTGTACATACGTAACATTGCATGGATGATTGTCTCCATTTCCAATATTCTGTCTATATGAACTACAGATGAGACTACAGGTATATTACTACTGTGTATAATTAAAAGTAAACATGTTTATAAGACAAGTCTGATCACAACAATTCCTCCCTTCAACTGTCTCACAGTGTCTATAATCCTAATGTGTTAAAGACACCTTTAAGACATGATGAGATAAAAACAAACACACTTGTGTAGAAAGTAGTGTTCCAAGATTGTACGTATAATCAATATGAGACCAAATCCTCTTGAAAATATGAGATTTCAGCCCAGTCTACAATACTCACTACTTCAATTCTTTGATGAGGTTTTTGTGAATCTTTAAGCAGAAATCCTCGACAGAAGTCCGTTCGTCTGGGAGCACAACGGGAGATGTGTAATCAGGGAGCTGGCCTTTGGGTTTAGTGTAGCTGCAAATGAACATATGATATCAGTCAAAGTCTGCAGTCTGAACCGACAAACATTTGAATTCCACACACAAGACTCCTTGTTCTGCACCATTTACATCCACTGCCGCCTGTCACCTCCGTTCACACCCTCTTGTGGTTGACTGTATAACAACTCTTACATGCGCACAAGCTTTAGGTAGTCCCACATCTTTTCCAGCAGGTCATCGAAGTTCCAGCGGTGGTGGGCTGAGATGGGTACACAGTGGGGGACCTTATAGATGATGTCAAGCTCCTCGATGGAGATCTGGTCGATTTTGTTGAGCACATAAATGCACGGGATGTAGACCCTGTTGTTACAAAGAGACTGTGAGTGGCTACTGTCCATTAAAATGTGCTGCATAATCAGAAACCATCAACGTAGAGCGGACAAAGTGAATTCACACCTTTGTGTTGTCTGCTGTAACTGACAGAACTGAAAGCAAACAAGTAATAATGAACAGTATCATAATTTTTAAACATTTTCACTGCATTTAGTACAATTGAATTATAAGATACAACCACAAAACAAATGCATGGATTTCTCTTTTATGTGGAGTGGTGCATATGTTGTATTAAATTATTATTTATTTTGAAAGTACATGTTTTCAGTTCAGTGTCAAATCATTTGTTAATATAATGAACGACGCTAGTATTTATTTAGTCATGCTAATTGTTAAAGATCATTATTGGTAGTATTATTACTGTGGATATCTGCACAATAGACCATATAGTTACCTATAAATGTGCATGCCTCTCCACTGGATTGTAAAATAATAAAAGAACAAAAAATCCCCAAACTGCTGCTTTGCATGATCCCACAATGCTTTGCAATTAAAATTATGCTATACATTCTCAAGTTAGATTTATCACACACAAGGTGACCGCGTGTTATATTGCATCTCACCAAGTAATTATGTTCTGTTAAATTATGTGAAGATCCCAATACACAGCGCTACAAAATAAGTGCTATGAGAAAATACTGTGAGTAAAGGAGATTTTTTTGTGCCAATATTTCACAGGAAGAATATATTTTTGGGTGATTTATTTCTTTCACAAGAGTTTTATTCAAATTCAAATATCAGTCTGCTTATGCTCTCTTTTTGTTCCAGGCCTTTCCCCGTGAAGGAACAGAGAGCATTTATAGGACAGAGTGCTTTGTTTCCCTACAACTGCGGGGAGGTTGTGCTGTTGCCATGTCTGCTGCCTTGCAATAAAACGCTGAACGACAGTCTTGGGAAGAGAGGTCCTCCTTCAATATACGGCACAGAATTAAACCCACCACACACGCCCCTCCCCATCCCACCTTATCCACGTCTTAGATTTTAATACATTTATTGTTTTTATATTAAGGAACGGTAGTTTCATAGATTTTTAGTGAGATGACATTGCTTAACTAGAAATTACATTTAATGCAATATACACATGAATGAAAGTGGCCTGAAAATGCAAGTGTGGCTGGAATCCACTATGACACGTAAACGGCATGTTCGAATTTATCTGCATTCATGTAGTAGGAATTGAAATGGGACTGAAGATTTCAACAGGCCACACCCACTGGGAATGACTAAGGAAGGCCCATTCTGGCACTTCAGCAGCTTACCGATTTCCCTCCACCACGTCAATGAGGTCATCAGCTGTGGAGTCGCTGCGCAGAGTGATGTCGGCGTTGTGGATCTTGTACTCTGCCAGGATACTCTTAACAGTTTCAGCATCCAGCTCACTTTGTGCACACTGGAGGGAGAGAGAGAGAGGGGGGATGACGGGCTTGATGTCAATCAACACATGACAGCGAGACCATGAAAACAAATACAAACACATATTACACCGTTTTCACACTGTGCAATTTAAATCATGCATCAAATAGAATATAATGAAAAACTAGAGGAAGGATAAGATAATATATACATATTTGCATATGCAGGACCAACTAGGAAAAATTTAATCTTATACATGTCCACCAGAGGACAGCATTGAGGCGTGTTTCAATATTTGCTACCAAGATGATGAGACAAAATTATGTAAAAAACTTGTTTTCTACATTTCATTCTGCAGATCAGTTCAAACCTTCGGATAACCTCTTTGCATGCATGCACACACAGATTATTAAAGGCTTTTACATGTTTGTTTAAACTAATGAAAAACCAGAAAAACAGTAATCATCAAAATGAACCGACAATCCCCGACAGACATTCCTGACAATTAAAATCCCACATGCCAGAATACTGGGGTTACTGATGGACATCATTTAATTGACTATCATCTTATAGAGTGATGATTGTCATTATGATAATCTCACTTTTCCAGCTCACCAGTTGGTTGAATGACAAGTAGACAACCAGCATCCATAATAGTCATACGCCACCATTAAAACAAACTAAAAACTCTCATCATCATTAATCATTTCAGTCGGTCGTTTAGAGGTGGCAACTGTGAGAAGTTTGCACTTCTGAATTCAAACTGCTGTCACTCTGTGTCAGACATACTGTGGCTGTGAAGTTGATGCCTCCTTTGTCCTTCTTCTTGAAGCCGATGTTGGGCGGTTGCTTGTTAAGTCGAATGCCAAAGCCCTCAAGCTCGTGTTCTATCAGCTTCTTATGGCCAAGAGGCTTCAACACATCGAGCACAATCAGGATTAGGTTGCAAGTTCGAGCCACTAAGAAGGAAGAGGGAGAAGCAGATATTGGTTAGAGCATGAAGGAATCACATTGCTTCTGTAGTGGATACAGCATGCATCTATTTTTGTGAAGGTGTATTTTCTCCTGCCGCAGATTAAGTATTTAGTTGCTTGGTCCATAAAATGTCGAAAATGTTCATCATAATTTCATAAAAAGTCTAGGTGATGTCCTCAAGTATCTTCTTTTGTCCACAAACCAAAGATAGTGTGTTTGCTATCACAAGGGAGCTGGCCTGATTTCACAAGTTTTATTTTGCTGACAGCACACATTACTAACGAAAGTGAAAATTGTTTTAAAACAATCCACTTTTGCATAAATATTAACAGGGAAAGACTAAATGTATCATCCTGTGTTTTATTTTGTCCATGAAATCCTACTTCAGTGAGCAGAAACTTCTCTGATCACACTCTACCTGCAATGACCTGTCTGCCTCTGCCTTTGCCATCCTTGGCCCCTTCAATGATTCCTGGGAGATCTAGGAGCTTAAGTAAGAAAACAAGATAAGTAAGTCACTACAGACATACCACACTGAAAACACCCTTGCATACGCTGAACAAATATGTAATTCTCGTACCTGAATTTTGGCACCTTTGTAGCGAATGACTCCAGGTACCGTCGTGAGAGTGGTGAACTCATATGCGGCAACCTCAGAGTACACACCTGCAAGGTTACTTAGCAGTGTGGACTTTCCCACCGAAGGGAAACCGACAAAGCCAATACGAGCGTCACCGGTTTTTGCAACATCAAAACCTAAAGGACAAAGAATTATCATAAGTTTTAATCAGACAAATATCGACTATGATGCCTGGGTGACAGAGAAAGTTTCAAAGCATAGCTGTAAAAAAAAACAACAACAACAAAAAAACCCCAAATTTTGATCTCACCTTCTCCTGTTGCACCACCGCTGCCTCCCTTTGGCGTGATGAGTTCCCTCCTCAGTTTGGCGAGACGTGCTTTGAGCAGACCCAAGTGGTGAGCGGTGGCCTTGTTCCTCTGCGTCCTGGCCATCTGCAATTAGCAGCAACAACACCAGCGTGAGGTTTTATACTTGATCTTTTCATGACAGCTTTGAAGTTAACGGTGAGTGGTAGCACTACAGATTACACGACTAGACCGAAACAACAGCTTGCGCTCCCTGCATCACAGTGACTGCTTGTTGGTTAATTCACTGCCATAAGCCTACAACATGAGAGTTGGACTTGAGCCCTCAACAATTTGGAATCAGAATAAGTACGACTGACCAAAGAAACATGGTCAAAGTTATGATTTCAGCTTCGTAAAGATGAATATTTTTGTTTCAAATTGTTTCGTTCCTCCTCTATGACAGTAAACTGAATACTATATATTATGTTTGGGTTGTAGACAAAATGATACACTTGAGGACGACACACCTTAGGCTACAGGAAACAATGATGACATTTAATTAATGAAAATAATACAGTCTAGATAACCAAAGTTTACTTATAAGGGATTATTCTGAACTCCAAGAGCACCACAGATGTTCATATTACTTTTTTGAGTCATCTCAGCTGACGACTTTGAAATAGTCTAAACTGTTCTAGCAAGATAATCAACAAAGGTTCTCGTTCTGGGCTATTAAAACTTTTGAAATGACATAACCGACATAAGATAAGTTTTGTCTCCATGTCAGAGTCTGCTGCACAAAAACTTTGTTGCCCAATTTAATGGGCGGACTCACATTGACACGTCGAAAACGCCGGTTGCTAACAAAATGGTGCCCTCCATATAGTATTAAGTATAAATTAAAATTTGTATGTTATGTGACCTACGACAGACACACTTTATGAGATTTAACCCCACACAGACTCTGTACGAGGCTGTTAATTCGATTGCCATCCAATTAAACCTGACTTGGAGTCAGCAGTAACCGTATCTATGCTACTGAACTAACGTTAACGTCCTCTAAATGCTAATATTTAATTCATAACACATCAACAAGTCACATGAGTTTGTAAATAAGCATTACGATAAACGTATGATAAATCAAACAAAACAGACTGCAATCTGTCAAGATATACATGTAAAGGCCCAGCTGTGGAAGCTAGGCTAATACATGCTACCCCTAACAGTTAGCGGTTAGCTAAAACGTGACTGATTCATTGGGTTAGCCAGCTGTTTATTTACACCTTACCTCATTTTCAATCTCTGCTATTTTGGCGAGTATACTCATGATGACGGTGATTCCTGTGTACAAGCAATGTTACCGAAGGAAACCGTAAAGACTTTTACATGGAAGTTGGCAAAGTTTAAATGTTGTTTAGCAAAGCACACTAGCCCACACCACGTAAGTGCCGCTGTGCGCTGGTTCGCGGGAAATCTCGCGAGAACGTCGTTTACCATACACCCGGCGCATTGACTGACAGGACAAAAGTCGGGGTAAGGCTAAAACACATCTGCCTAAGGTAAAAGCTTACATAATAAGAGTTGGAAGTGCATGCTTGATCAAGAAAGTGGCATCATTAACTGACGGAGAAGACTGAATTATATTGCCTTACGCTGATTGCTTTATACAGGGTAATGCAAAATAGTTAAGTATCAATGTACAGTTACTAGTATTTAAAGCATTATAGGCCTACTTTGTTGCTTTCCACCATTAACACAAAAGTAGGCAACATTTTTAAGGTAGCCTACTTGTAGGCTAATTTACTTGAATGTTTTTCTTTATTCTGCATTGTACTTCTACAATGGTGGGCCAAGTACTCTTTAACTTAAGTAAAAGTTCTACTACCACAGTGTAAAAATACTCTGCATTAAAAAAAAGTTTCAGAAAAAGAAATCATTTAAAATCACGATTGAAGATACATAGTTTGAACTCGACAGGAATGGTATGAAAATGACTAGCCTAATTTGAGAAGTAATGAGAGAAGGCCATGACTGAAGATATTGTGGTGTGGCTGATGCTAGACTGCTAATGTTGGCTGTTGAGTAGCCTAATATCAATGATCTGTGAAAAATGTGAAATATTTTAAGATTTGACATTTCTTTCTTCAATGAATTGGGTTGAAATGATTATGAAAAATTGGGAATAGGATGCAAAATAGCTGGAGCTAATCTGCAATACTTGACTAATGGCTGGGAACTAAACTGCCTTCCTGGCTGAAGCAGTTGAGGGGGTAGTAATATTTGAAAACCCTTTAAAGATTAAGCCAGTGGCCCCTATACCCTTTGGTTTCTGTCACTTTATAAATGAGCAGTGTCTACTTGGAACGGCTCAGATTTCAGAATGTCTGAAATTCCAGACAGATGTTTCAGATGTCTTCTACTTGATATTATCAAAGAAACGTAATCCCCTCTAATTTTTTGTGATGGTTTGATTTGATCAATTGTTTAAGGCCCAAGAATTTTCAATTCGTTTTCTGCTCTCCTACCCCGACTCATGCCTACCCCCAAAATTTCTTGTGATCCTTTGGATGAGCTCAACCTCTAAACTGCTGCACCTAGCTACGTACATAAATTTTTTGATGTCGGCCCTTTACTTGAACTTACTC
Source organism: Haemulon aurolineatum (assembly GCA_038406115.1). Lineage (NCBI taxonomy): Eukaryota > Metazoa > Chordata > Actinopteri > Lutjaniformes > Haemulidae > Haemulon > Haemulon aurolineatum. The sequence continues at coordinate 12,301,396 of JBCAUF010000052.1, read as the reverse complement.
TCATGGACTATTTTTACATTGGTACTTTTACTCAAATGAGGGATTTGAGTACTTACACTTATTCTATCACTGATGGCCTGCCTCTTAGACTCTGCCTCCATGATAATGCCTGCAAGTTACTGTTTAGGGCAAACTTTACCCAACATATTCCAGAGCACACTCCCTTAATTTGTCTCCACTTAGAGGTTGTTATGTGAAAAATCAAAAAAGGTTATCACAGCAAATGAAAGGAAACAAAATCTTTGGCCTACAATATGTACAGTTTTATGTTGATCTTGTTTTTGCAGGGACACACACACAAACACACACACACATTCTAATGAGTCATATTTAACAGAAATTCTCACACAAAAAAGGACACAGGTCTGTCAAATTGTATATTTTTATGTTTAATTGTTTATTGTTTAAGTCGCATACAGTATAATCTCTCATTGGTTTCTATGTTGCTGAAGTTTGTGGACTGAATATTTCTGACCATCTGATTAATTTATTGGATAGTGGTTGGGCTGGTTGAACAAGATCAGTGCTGCTGACAGAGATCTCCTTTGACCCATGCTATTCTCTGTGAACCTTGAGAAGGTTGCACTAACAACTATGTTCATATGGTGATTATTAATATCTAGAGGGTATATTGGTCACATCATGGCTTTTCACACAGTTGACATGGAGAAAGACTGTACGAAAGGCCAAGGAGGATATTTTAATCAAATTTAAATATTTTAATTTGACTTCTGACATTAAAACTTAATCTAAAAACCTAATAAATGGCAGCCACTGTAGGTAGATTTACCAATTCTGCTCTTGAATATTGCTCTTCCAGCTCAGCCAACAGTGTCATCTAAAGCATATGCTGTAAAAAATAAGTGCAATCTGAATATTAATGCAATTTTTAAATGGTTTCTAATTAAGTTCAGGAGAGAACCTAATAGACAACTTTAAGTATGTACCTTAACTCCAGTCCAAGATATATTAAACCGTGTGCTAGATATGCTGGATCTGTCACATTATGTCCCCTTTGTTGTTTGTTTAGTTGTAGGAGGTGTGCTTGTCCTCATCAAAATATATAAAAATAGGCATTTTCTTTTTAAAAGGTAGATACGGTTTCAGCGAGTTGTTGTTCAGCATTTGTCGTTGCCCAGCTGGGGTGACAGCAAGCATAAATAGCACAGGGAGGAGGGACAGGAGGTGAGACACAGCAAGACAAGGGGTAATTACTGAGTTTGTTATCACTCAATGCATTTCTGTGGACCTCTGAAGGTCTAAGTTAATGCTTCTTTTTGAAAAACAGAAAAAAAGGGCTTGGACTTGATTCATCAACACTAGCCACAACTTGAGATATGACAATAATAAACCCATGCCCAAACATCTCAAATGTTCTTCTTTTAATGAGCAACGCATCTTTATATCATACGTCAGTCAGCATTTGAAGTGCATTGATTAAAAAGTAAGTGCAAGTACAGATTTTGATGCATTCATTTTGACTAGAGGATTAAATTATTTGCAACGTCGCCCCAAAAATAGTCATTCTACAGGGGCACTCTGCAAAGGAAAACCGCTATAGTTGATGCTGTTTCTAACCTAAAAGATATATGCTTTTTTTTCCTCATTTCAAGCTTTTTAAGTTATCTCTGAGTGACAGTGTGTAGGAGCGATTTTCATCTGCCTTCCGGTGTCAGTTCACTCCAGTCCATCAAACACAGCACTTTTCCTCAACATCACTGTCATGCTCCCTGACTAATTTCTCAGTGGTTTCTCAGTTTGCTTTGAGGAACACGGCAACTGAATCAAGCCAGCAGAAGCACAAAGTCTGTGAGAAGCACTATTTTAGTGCAATAGTTTCACACATGGTAACCTTGCCACCTAAAACTGGCTATCTCTGCATAGAGATGGAGTAGAGCTCTTATCGCACCCCCATCGATAGGCCTTTTAGTTTTTACTGAGGGAAGCGCCATTATTTGTGGTCATGTCACCAGAGCAAGGATAACAACATCTTTTGAGGTAATAAAAAACAAATAACAGCATGAAGTTATCCATTAAAATGCATTGTCCCCAGTATCTTGGATTCTGTCATCAGAATTTGGATAATACTTATTGAAACCATAAGGCTTTACGATAAATGCAACTTGGCCATATGATGGCAAAAGTCTTCAGTGGAGGCATTCCCCTTGGACTCTAGCTGCTCTCGGAGGAGGTGGGCGGTGCTGTGGAGGACGACCTCCGTCGGGACACTGACTGTGAGCGCTCAGGGCTGTGTTTGTCGTAAGGCTGGAGCTGCACCTCCAGGAAGTCCCTGTGCTGCTGGCTGATGACCTGGCTGATGAGTCCCGGCAAAGCCTGCAAGTTACTCAGTAGAGTCTCCAGCTTTGTCTCCAGCAGGGCAATCCTCTTCTCCATGTCTTCTCCTCTCTCGTTCAAGTCCGATATCATGTCATACATGATGTTCTGAGTCTGGAACAGGGGAGAGGAAACACACTTAGCGTGATCATTTGTGTAGTTTTTGATGGACAATGCTGCACGTGTCCTTTATTAGCACACAGGATTACAGATAAAAACACAGGGTTCTTCAATACATGAGTACATATGCAGCTGAAAGTGCTTTAAGCTCACTCTGAAAAAGAGAGGAAAGGAAACAGAGGAGGAGATTAACTTTCTCATCACATTATGTTCAGACTGCAGGCCGACTTTAAATAATAGGAAAAACAACCCCATATGAATAGAGCAACAATTACCAACTGTTAATTGTCTGGCGCAAAGCAACTAAAGGATACGTTCACATCTTTTCAAGTCTGTCTGAAAACAATACTCACATGCCCATATGCACATTGGAAGCGTTAATTGTTCCTTCTCTCTGCACTGGAGGGACAGAGATCCCCCTCTAAAGTGATTTAAATGTAAGTGTAAAATCCACAGTCCTCATACTGTGTAAAATGCAATTTAAAGTTCGGCTGAAACCAATATGCAGCCCTCAGCAGTCTGAGTTAGACAAAACACGTGGGTACCTTCGAAAGTTAGTCTTTTTAGTTCCTTTTTTTTGCTTCGGTTGACTGTGTTTCCTTGCTGGGCTCAGAGGAAACAATGTAGTATATGGGCATGTAGGTATTGTTTTAAGACATACAGTAGTTGAAAAAAAAATGTGATCCCATAATTTCAGCATTTAAACTGAATGCCAAATGTGATATCTTGTCAGTAAAGTAAAGAAAATGTCAGTTATGTTACAAACAAACAAACAAAACAGACAAACTGACACATCAAATTTCACAAGCGAAAGTAAATATTTTTTTTATGGCTCTGTCTCGATTCTCCAGCAACTGTCTCATTGTCTTTCAGCCTCATGGGAGCAGAGGTTGAGAGGAGGTCAGGGGGACAATATTTGTATGCTTCAGAGTTACAACCATGAGAACCAGCAGCTCTCTGGTAAAGACTGTCTGAGAAGGGTAGATTTTATATGACAGGTTTACAAGAGTTCATGTGTCCATGCAGACCAGAGTACATTAGCCTGTGACCTTCAGCAGACAGGAAAGGTTCCTGCTGATGATGCTTTCTGCTCTTTCAATGCAACAACCATCTGCTCACAGACCTTTTAAAAATATACGATGGCTGCCACATTTTAACTCCGAGGTTCAGTCTTCAAAAATAGTCAGCAACACACCAAGAAATCCATGTCACATTTGGGATGAGGTGTGGGAGTGATGCAGCTGGAGGGCGGTTTCTGAGGTATTATTCAGTGGAAGACTAATAATCCCTGGCAGCCTAGAGGCAATGCCATCCATCACTTACCTTGTCCTCTTCTGATTTGAGGCGGGAATGACGGGATAGGTTGTTTATGTGAATCAGCGAGGACTAAAGTAGCACTGACACCTCTCAACCTGACAGCTAGTGAAGACAAGGGCTCCACTGTGTTGTAGCCTATTACTTACATAAACA
>JBCAUF010000052.1:12287254-12297372 GCA_038406115.1 Haemulon aurolineatum | reverse complement strand
AGCACTGACACCTCTCAACCTGACAGCTAGTGAAGACAAGGGCTCCACTGTGTTGTAGCCTATTACTTACATAAACAGTAATTTAACCCTTGATTTCTTGTTGTGCATACATTTTCTCGGATCGTATTTGCAGTTCCACATTCAAACATCGTGTAATGATAACCAAATACTAAAAATACGTTTTCTCACAGCCTACACGTGCAATTCTTCCTCTGACTAAGACATCAGTTGCACCCAGGCACAGGCCTACATGTGGACTGAGCTAACCCAAGTCAAGGGCCTCATCTGTAAATCATGAAATGTAACAAGAACACATTAAAAAGTGATGTCAGAGAAAGCCAGAGACGAAGGAAAGAGAACCAGAAAACCATGGGGGAACAAATATCATAAACAGAAGATGAAACTGATGGAGCAGGAATATATGCAGTTATTAAAGATTCACTTCAATTGCATAATAAAACCACAAATTGATGCCATCAACTGATTTCAGGATCAGAAAATGAGAGAATCAAGAGAGAGAGGAGGGATTGATTTGAACAGCAATTCGACGACATGAAAGAGTGCAGAAAATGCTGTGGAAAGACAAACCATTCAACCAAACATTGCATCATTTCAGTCACATTAAACGGGAAAAATACCCCCCAAAAAACAGGCCCTATATTAGGCTGTAGGAGAGATAATGAGTTAAGGGGATACACTGTGATCTGAAGAATTTCTCATTGCACTGCAGTGGTGATGCAGCTGCCAATGATATGTTCAGCTCTATTTAGCTCCATCTTCCCACTGGGAGCATGAAGGGACTGGAGCTATACTGCCCTCCGATGGCAACAGACTCTTATAACAGGAGCTGCCTGAACACCGCTGGCTGTAAGCCACCTTTTACCCAATGTCACATCCCGACTCTCATTGCTGTTTTACAGCACCGGGTGATTAGGCGATATTAACTAATACCGTTCATGACACGCTGGCCTGAGTCCAGTTTGAATGTGGCGCACTTCTGAATGTCAAAGCGCCGCCCTGCCTCTCTCTCCCCTCTCTCTCTGCCTTTTCTTCTGGCTGAATCATCAGATCACAGTGTGTCTCCCTTCCCAGGTTACTGTTTCTGCTGTGTCAGGCTGGCGCGCTGCCTGGTCTTTCCCTAAGGTTTGTCAACTTCTGTTTAGTGCATCTGGAGACAAACATCAGAGAATACATAAAGTGAAAAACGGCACAGACACAAAAGGGGATTTCTTGTTACTCTCATTCATTCAGTAATTTTCAGGTGAACATGTCCCAGGGACGGAAGTTTACACTGTGAAATAAAATGTTATTATTTCAAACCCAGAAGATGAGAATCTCAGGTGAGGACAGACAACCAGAATCATCACACAGATTCATTTTTAATCACCTTGTGAACAGCCTGTCTGTTTATTTGACACCTGTAGACTTTGATTATATTAGAAAACACAACTAATTCAGCGAGTGAGCTAGCATGCACTGAATTCAATCACACAAAGGAAAGAAACTTATCAGGATAGTTGTCTATCCTCATGTACAATGCAGCAGTAGACTGGTAGTCTATCTTACCTTAGCAAGGTCCACTAGTGAGTTTGCTTGGTCATTCAGCTTGCGTTGCTCCATTTTAACACTTCTCAATCTGAACACAAGACCATTTAGAACCCAATAAATTAACGCTATCAGACTGTTTTCGATCATTAAATTTGTGCACACACAAGGCATACACACGGAGGACACTCCTAGGACATGCACAGGATGTGTGTAGAAAAATGCAGGGGTCAGTCTGTTTGGTTGAGCTGCATGCAAGTGGAAAGGAGACCACAGGAGGGGAGAGCGGGGGGGAGCTGCTACTGAGGTGAATGAGACCAGCTCGACGCCCACTCAACCAAGACATTCAACCATACCTAAAGGAATAAGGGAAACTCATATAGTATAAGAGGAAGGGTAAACATCATTTATCAATGCCTGTAGGTACTTGATATGTCAGATTATAAAACACGAAATGAAAGGCCCACTGCTGTATCTTTAAAGCTCTCCTTCTGGTTAAACCAACTTTTCTCTTTTCAAGTTTATGAATTATTTAGTCACTCAAAAGCCACAGATATCAAACATTGTTTTAGGTAAACATAAAAGCTAATGTTTAACCTTTTGAGAGCAGTTCAAGTATCTGTCCATGCTGCATGTTTTGCCCTTTGAGACTTTCCAAGACAAACATAAAAAACCCCCACTATGACGTCTAAATCAAGAAAAATTCAAAGGTCTTCACAATTTGGGTTTTGCATCATAATGAAAAACTAAAAAACTAAAAAATCCTACTTGAAAATTATGTTAAAAACGACTCCATACAACATCCTTAAATAATTCACACAATACTCCTTTTAATTAGGCTTCTTTTACTCATCCTCTCAGGGGGCTCAAAAACAGCAACTGTGCAGTATTGTAGTGTGTCGACCGCACATGGTTTCAAGATATTAAAGAGGCTTTTTTCCCCCCTGAATCACCCACTCATGCTAAATTAAATTGGGCACAATACACAGGCTAACATCATGAGGGCAATTTTGCCAACGTTTCAGATTTTGATAAGATAAAAAAAAAAGAAAAGAAAACCCTGAAACCGTGTGAATCGAAGAAAAAACAGTATTGGCGATTGAGAGGGGATTTAAGGGGCCCCTCGGAGGAGTCTGATAATTATTAGCTGAGGTACGCCCATTCTCATGCAATGCAGGATCATTTCTCTGCTTCCTGCAGACAGGCAGATGTGGAGCGGAGATGACGGATCAGACCAACAGAGGGTGCCACAGGCGTCACTAAAGGAAACTACAGGCAAGGGAAGGTTGTCCTCACGACTGAGGACTGAAATGCTTCATACAGAGCAGACTCTTAAGACAGGTACAGGAACACTATTGCAAAATTGTATTATTCAAGTCATCAAATGAAAGGAAATAAAAAAGAGAAGGTATCTAAAATGATGGGAGATAACAGATATTCAATGTTACATGACTCTGCAGTTGATGTAAGACCTGTTAAAATTATACATTTCACAGTTGGATGACCAATAGCTGTCAGATGGGGTTGCAGCACAGGGCAACACCAGGTCAGGACGAGGAAGCCTACTCGCCCTGTCCTTTATATTCAATGTGTCTCCTTCCCTCGGTCAATCACTACTCATGGGCAGTTCTCCTTTTGAATGGGCACTCTAAATCTGCTTGCTGTTCATCAGGGGGAAACGGCTATGCTAAGCTTTTCAATACCCCACTAAATCAGTTAAGGCAATCTCAGTTAGTGCTGCACCATATTTTTTACCCCTCCTGACTTGCTTCCTTTGTCATGACCTCTGTCTACCTCATTGTGGAGAGAAATGCAAATTTTTCTTCAGCTTAATGGACAGGGTGAACATTCAGCCTGTCTGTTTTTTTTTTTCTTTTTTTTCTTTTTCTTTCCGTCCCTGCTGACAGCTTCATGCTGCCGGTCACAGTCGCAGCCTCTCGGGCTCAAACGGGATTGCTCAGAGGGCTTTATCCTGACCTTCCTCTCAGGTCACTTTGCTGTTTCTCCAATCCACTGATCTCCGAGCTAACAAGCACTCACTGTCCTGCTTTTCGCTACGATTCCTCACTTCAACCTTGTGGATGGGAAGGGACAGCGTTCCCATGGGGGTATCTGACTGCACTGAGACACTCGACTTAACAGATGTTAAGGTCCTGAATCATACTGTAAGACATTTGGTTGCATGCGTGCAACATCGTGCCAGTGGTGTAGTAAGATGCACCATCCCAATGACCTCAGGACTGTGTCTTTTGCCGACTCTGCTAATTCTTCTCTGTGCAGAGATGCATGACGGCCGTATGTCCGTGTTATTATGCTGCTTACCAGCCATGATAACAGCAGATCAGTGTCCTTGCTACTGTGTCATCCAACAGAGAAATGGAGGAAATGTGGCTGCAAATGTAGCAACAGGCGTAACAATGGTTCCACACGCCGAAAGATGACCCTGAGCCCGGATCTGTATGAGCATGACTTCAAAGTTGTATAACATGGCTTGAAGGATATCGTAAATTATATACTTGTGCTACTTGCAGGTCTGTCTCCTGAAGAGCTCTAGTCGTCATCCTTCGGTACGTGAAAGCACAGTTGATTGGAGTTTAATCAGTGGCTTTCTGATTAAAGATCAAATTCTCATCACATCCATGCAGAAATGGAAAGAAAAACACCCTCCATCACTGATAATTGAAATTCACTTTATATGCATCTGTAGGTGTGTTTACAATGTGCAGCATGTGTCAATAGTAAGACCTAAATGGAGTCTGCGCTGGTTATTTAAAGCCGTTTGTTTGCATCACAACACGCTGAAGATTGAGTGAAAAATGTGAGACTAATGTGTGTTTCATCAAATTGTCATGCTACTAGGTTGAACAGATGTCTAATAAAAAACCTTCTTGGCAGCTTATATGAAATAATCTGGTGACATTATGATCGTGTTGTGTGAAGCAAACTGTTTTGAGGCATGAATTTCACTTATCAAATGAGGGAGTGTAATTTTTTTTTTTTTTTTTAGTCACATTATTGGGTTCAAGGACAAGCTCTCGTTAGCATGCACACAACAGGTCTGTATCTACATGTGAGGCGAAGACTTACTTTCGAGCTCTATTGCATTGTGTCGACACAAACAGGAAAAAAAAGGAAACATGAAGTAGACAAATGAATTATTACAACATCAGATAAACATATTCAGATGTTTGCTCAAGTCTGGCTGCTGTAACCCTCATCTCTACACTGCCACCTCACCTCTGAACAGCAGCAACGATTTACTCTGGACTTATTTCTTCCTGCAACCAGCGTGTTATCTCTCGGCGTTTCTGGTAGCTGCAGCTCTACTTGCACTAAGTCTAATCCCCCTTTTTTCTCCACCCTAGTCCTGGTTATCAGGAATTCTGTAAATCAAAACAACCTTCCTGTTAACTTCAGTAAACACTCACCAACACAGACGGTGCCTCAAAGCTTCTATAGCTCCATCTAGCCACTGTTTACACCTCACATCCTTTACGGTGACTGATGAGGACCTCAGACAGAGTTTTTCCACACTGTCTTGCAGCTTTGACCAGAGGAAACGGCCACGGTGATATCTGATTGGATGTTTACCGTTGCCTTGTGACAGGTCAAGGATGCCCACAGGCCTTTTCCAACCCTCCGCTTGAGCGATCTGCTCGCTGTCAGGCCGCTTCCCGTCCTAAATTTATCTCAATCCAGAGTTTGCGTATCACATCCTGCACATAGGCTACAGGCAAAGCTCTTCAAGATAACACACTGCTCCCGGAACAAAACAGAACCTTTATAAGTGTGACGCGAGGATGTTGACACCATGCTGAGTAGTCGTCCTTGCACACAGAGCAGTGCGTGACTTTTTTTCCCCCCACCGTATCTAGTTCTGTATAGATTTAGCTTCAGCTCCAAGGGATTTCCATTATTAGGCTGTCCTAAAGAACAGGAGGTGGACATGAGACGTTGTCATCACCGCTGCAAATCGCCTGAATGCGACAGCAAGGACATAATGACTCGACAAAGCAACCGTGACAAAACGCCATTAAACGGCACAAATCTGGATGCGGGTTGCAGCAGCAGCAGACAGTTTGTGTATCTTCCCGACCTTGTAATTAAACATCCTAATGTCTTTGAAAACATAAATGTATGTTCAAAAGATTCATGAGCAAATCAAAGTTGCACACAGGAGACCACAAAGACCCATATACATACATAAAACCACTGAAAGCAAACAAACATACAAAACAGGGGACATTTTACTTGAGCATAAAGCTATGTAATAACAAAATCATTGCACATCTAGTTACTTATTTTAATAAAGCACTGAGCTGATTGCCAGTTATTGAAAGAAGCCACAGGCTGGATGTGCTCGCGAGCACTGTAGGTTGTAGAAAAACAAGAATGAGGTGAGGCTCAAATCGATACTGTTTTGGAGTTAGATAGCACTTCGGGAGTCCTCGGGGACCCGCTAAAAGACTAGCTGACAGGTAAGTGTCGGACCAGCCGCTAGAAAAGTAGAAAGCCAGACATGTCAGCCCCTGAGGTCAGCATGCAAGCTGACATACACAGCGAAGGAGACACACAAGAGTCAATCTGACAGCAAAAGGTGAGAGAGATGGAGAGAGATCAATATCATACTGCTGTGAATTCTGTAACTCGGGAATACTTCAAGGTAAAATTAGTTTTTTTTTGTTTTTTTTTCAGCAGTGCTTGTGTAAAACTGCGGCTGCTGAGAGACTAACTACTTCCACGGTCTTGTGGGAAGTTTTCCCATTCTCATTCAGAGAAGATGCCATTTTACACAGATAAAATATGCAACTTTCATCCTAACACTTCTGACTCAGTTTCTAACACAAATGAATTACAAGAACCTCTGGTGTATAAGGGAATACTATTTACATAATTTCTTTGTCTTCTTGTATATTTTACCACTCTTTATGTTGCTGAATCAACAGGCCGACTCATTATCACATCTGCAAATTTAAAGTTAGTCACATCAGGTGAGACACGGTCAAGATCCTCCAGTGATATGAGAGCATATATTTGCTACAGGTGTCAAACAATTCAGATTTCAGGTTGATGTTGCATCAGTGAATCGAGTGAAAACCCTGATGGGTAAAAGGCATTAGACCGGCGTGAGTGGCTCAGAGCGCGGTACCTACTGGTGAATGGCTTGGAGGAATTTCCTCTGGTGCTTCCTGACTCTGGCGTGGTCCATCTTCCTCACCAGTTTGGTGTTCTTATAGATGAGCCACGTCTCCCTGAGAACATTCGCAGCTGTGTTTTTCACCTGAAGTGCAAAGAAACAGAAAAAGGGAAAAATATGGTCAGAGAGGCAGGAAGGTGAAATATCTGTGACGCCAAATTAAAAACGAATGTGGTGCTCTCTCTTACTCTTTTTGTTAGCTGGGTGTCCATCATAAAATTGTGGACATGTTTTTCAGCTTTGGTTAATTCCAGTTTCTTTGCCACCACAGCCACCACCAAGGCAGTGCAGCCAGCACCCTGTCAAACGAAGACAAGCAAAGACATACAACATGGATTTTCATTTCTTTTCTTTTTTTTCCTTCTCATTTTGAAAAAGTGAAGCGTTCAGTCTCCTTTTCTCACCATAATGCCAGTCAGGAGGCAGACTCCTTTCCCACAGTATGTGTTTGGGACCATATCCCCATATCCAATGGTAAGAAACGTGATTGAGATCAACCACATGGCTCCTAGAAAGTTGCTGGTTATGTCCTGGTTGTCATGGTACCTGTGATAAATAATAAATGCAATAGGTTGACAAACCTTAATGCACCAAATGAACTCCAGCTTTCCCTCATGACAAACTCTCATCTTAAAAAAAAGAAAGAAACCTAATGTAGTTCTGAGCACAAGATCAAATACTTTACATCAAAACACTGCAGGGCTCTAATCTCTTCTTATAAAACTTTCTATCTTGATGCTCAGACACAGAGCGAGCTAAGAAGTGTGTACATTATCTATTTTTATGCCTTATCTATGTTTCATGCTGAGCCGTGCAGCATAGCGTGAGAAACGGATCCAGGCACCTCTCGCAAGCTCTCACAGTCCATGCGGCGATGATCCACAGCGAGATGGTGAAGACCAGCAGCACAGTGCCGGGACAGATGGTCATGAGGGTCTTCATCACAAAGCGTGTGTTAAAGTTAATCTTGTTGAGTGCCCCGATGCTGCGGGACGAGGCGTCCGTGAAGAGCTTGCTGTGCAGCAGCATGACACGAGCGATGAGGTACAGCCGCAGGAACATGGGTATGGACAGGATGATGTCCACGTCCGCATCCGTCTTGGATGGCGCGTAGGAGTAGGCCAAGCGTGCTGTCCAGGTGAAGGTGTAGTTCCCTGGGATGGGGTGGATGGCGCACACCAGGATCTCCAGGCAGATGAAGAAGATGCGCTCATATGTCATGGCTATCCTCCAGTCATCAGCTGCGTTGTCCACCATAAATAACTGCAAGGAAAGGGCACGGTGAGGCCGATAGAGGGTAAAAAAGGCATCCAACATTTTCATCATGGTGACAAAGCAAGCTACAGGAAATCATTAAACCCCATTAAACAATAAGTCACAAATAGCCTCGAGTCATTAAATTACATTTTTGAGTCACATTTTTTAAAGACCTCAGCAGTCTCTTTTTCATGTTGTTGCCCATTAAAGACAAATGACACATACGCATAAAATACAATTTGACCATTTTCAAGAGAAGAAAAATGATCCAAAACAGTTGCAGGAGGTGCAGCCAAAGAAAATAATGGATAACTGCGATGATAATGGAGGGATGATACACACGTTCAAGGCCAGAAATGGCCCTCAGATACGTCCAAGGATACCTGATGAAGGCTGCAACACTGCAACACCATGCCTTTGTTTTTCTGAATATATCATCCATAGAGTACAATGGTGTTTCATATGCTTTCATGTGTTTTGTTCTGCCTTTTAGGCAGCCATTTGTTTCTATAAATTTTTCTGTATGGCATGAAAATCACCGCAATTAATAACCTTTCTCAAGCTGCGAGCACTCTCAGATTAAACGGATGGAATACAGCGGCTGTCTGGAAGCTAGAGGGTGACTCAAAATTAGCGCAGAAACAATTATTCAATTAATCAATTAGTTGACTTGCAGAAAACTAATTTTTTAATCGAATGATTGTTTATGTAATTTTTCAGGCAAAACTAGTGAAAAAATGCAAAACATTTTATAGCTCCTCAAATGAGAGGATTTACTGTTTATGTATCATTGCAAATTGTGACTTTTGGTTTAACAAAACAAGACATTTGAAGACATCACCTTGTTATCTGGTATCTAAATTTCTGCAATAAATGGCAAAAGCTAAATATAATTCACCCCATCTAGTAAGAGAGGCCAAGTGTGTGTCTCTTACTCATCTTCTCCAAGACTGAGTTCTGCCAAACATTTCCCCCCTCCTCAGATTCTCTCTCACGCAAAAAATAAAAAAATAACTGTTACATTAGCAGCATGCAGCAAGCATTTTCAACTTCAAAGCGTTATACTGATGAGAACATCTGCCGTCTCCACATTAGCATTAGGTTCTGGTCGCCTGGCCACCCCGACCAGAAGGTAGGCCGTTCCACTGGGGACTCGAGTGTGGGTGGATTTCAGCACCCCTCATCACTCTTCTCCACCCTGTCCTCTGTCATCTCTAGCGGCTTCCTCACATGGTCACCTCTGCTGCTCCCTGCTCTTGTTTATCCCCTCCCCTCTCTTCATCACTTTCAGTCCAATCTGCACTCGTCTTCGGCCAGAAGATTCACTGCTCCGCGTGCTCACCCTGAACGAACAGCTGAGCCCATGACACCACACCACCACCAGCTCATTTGCGCTGATTCCTGATCATGCTTATAGCCACAGATACACTATCTCAATCTCACTCCTCTCACCGGGTTTTATATATTTGCCGGTGTGGGTTGAGGATTAAGCACCATCAAACTGTATTAGCTTCCCCTGCATTTGTCCAATAATTCCTCTTTTTGACACGACACACTGATATCCCTCCACAGCTGCTCCTGCTCTATCCACTCAATCACCTCAAGGTCCTCCGCCTGCGTGCAGGCCGTCACAACTGGCAGTAGATATTTCACAAAATGTTGCTGTCAGCAAATACAAGCGAGGTTTCCTGGCGGCTGTTTTTTGCCATGAGAGCAGAAGCCGCTTGAAAGGAGAGAAAGGGAAAACTGCACATGATTACACTTTCTTCGGAAACCCCCTTAATATCCTAATGAATTATAGGATGTCCACTGACTTCTCGGGATTTAAAATTGAAATATGCACATACAAGTACAATGCTTTTGCTTACGGTGTGCCGTCTCTGAGAACAGGATTGTGCACAGGTCAGTCCAGTGTGCAAGTGTGCAGTTTGGATTTTAAGTGACTCCAGAAATGGCTCAAGAAGAATTAAAATTCTACTTTAAGGTTTGGGGACTATATAAAAAATATCTTAGGGATGAGAAAATGTAGGGGTTATGCATTTTTTCTAATCAATCTTTACTTCTTTCATCACCCAGATCTATAGTTCCTTTTCTTGCTGGATTTGCTGTAAAAAAAAAA
>JBCAUF010000052.1:11749318-11765235 GCA_038406115.1 Haemulon aurolineatum | reverse complement strand
GTGTCTGTGCGATAAAACGAAGTAAGTCAGATACCGCTACCGAAAAAACATTCAAGGTCCTCGTCTGACTCCAGGACGAGGCCGCGGAGAAGGTCAGTTTGGTTTACCGTGCACTGCCGCTGTCAGCTGGGAGGCGCGTTCTGATGACGCAACCGATCGCGCGACCAAAGCCGGAGCCGCTGGCTGCATCGCATGCGCACTCGGAAAGAGGTAAAGGAGCATTTATCTTGGATGAACTGAGTATTTTTTTCCTTTTTTTTCAGTCTATTTTTCGAAATAGTTGAACTGAACAAACTGTAACAAAGGCTCCGTCGCTCTTCATGCTGATCTTCTGTTACCTTGCTTTGGGCTTTTTGTTGCCACGTTGCCATGGTAACGGAACACTCTCCCCTTGTGCAGTCTTGCTTTTAAATTTATGGTTTGTATGTTTGTTTCTTTATTTTTAGAAGAAAGGGCTGTACTAATCTATCTCCGTTTGAATGGAGCTCATTGGAAGCAGTTACCATGGAGATACAAAGAATGGCAGGTAAATGAATGACAGTTTGTCACATTAATACAACGACAGTAGGACATAAATTAAAAATAAATGTCTAAATTTACACAGAGCTGCAACGATTAATTGATTAGCTGTGAACTGACGCCACTGAATTAATTACCAACAATTTTAATAATAGTTTAATTGATTTTATAATTAAGAAAAAAAATCTGAGATTCCAACTTCTTTAATGTGCACGTTCTGGTTTCTTTTCTCCTCTATGATATCAGGACATAATTTGGGGGTTTGGGAAACACTGATCGATATTTTTCACAATTTTCTGTCATTTCATAGATTAAACAACTAATCAATGAATCGAGAAAATAATCAGTTTAATTGACAATGAAAATAACTGTTAGTTGCAGATTAGCAACAAATAAACAACCAATGAAGAGCAAAAGTTGAAAAAAGCACTGTGTACCATCTTCTCTCTCCCTCAGGATGGATGGAAAAGGAGAGTACACCTTCTCCACAGAGACCAAGTATGTGGGAGAGATGAAAGATGGGATGTTTCATGGCAAAGGAGTGCTACACTTCCTAAATGGAAGTAAATATGAGGCCACCTGGGAAAATGGTATAGCCAAACAGGTGAGGGGATGTGTGTGTCCCTGCATGCATGTCAGAATATTTGCATCTACATGCATGACGGTGTGTGTTTTACATTGGTTATAGTTGATATACATCTGGTCCCTTTTAGCAATCACTCACCGTTATTGTCGTAGTTATTAGGTTTCTTTCATGGGTTTTTGCCACAACAGCGATCACTCCAATTATTATCATCATTTCAGCTGCGGTTCATTTGAAATGATAGCAGCTCGAAACCATGACTAACTTTGGCCCAGACTATCCAGCACCTGCATCCATGCCAGCCTGGGAAAAACGTACTTCCATTCGAAACAGACGTAATCCATCCAATAAAACTCAGAAATTCAAACTCTAGAAATTATATCTGGTACTTGCACCCCTCCCTTCAAACAATGTATCTCAGCCTAGAGGTTGAGGATGTTGAACACATGGTCTTTTTTTATTAACCAAGCCAAAGAAGGATTTGCATTTTGTGATCCTACAAGGTAGAGGTCCACTGCATTAATGTGTAAGAAGAAGCAACAACAACAAACAAGAAATTTGCAGGAATCTCAAATTATACCTGGTGCAGGTCAACAGTATTTTTTTTACTCCAGACATTTTGACACGTTATTTCAGGAAAATATTTAGTCACTTTAATCAAGGCTGCATTTCATAGGCTTCTCCAGGTCCGTGGCACTGTGCATGCTGGCTCACTGATATGGGTTAATGCGAAATGTTAGGGGGGCTGAAGCATTGTTAATGTTCATAATTAGACCTGTGCTTCTCCTGAAATGTTAGTCTGCAGATCCACTTTGGAAAAGGTCTATATAGAAAAGACGCCAGGTCTAGCATGTCAAAATGACAAATTCACCACTTAAATGTGGCTCTTTTCTTCTCCTTTCCTCTTTTTTGAATTTGTATTTGATCTCCTGCCAAATATTCACTCCTCAATAAATTACATGTCATAAAATCAGAATTAATGCCATTTTCATGATTGGAAATTATGTTGTTGACATTGAATTGAAAGTGTTGTTATGCGTCCAGATCTTGCAAAATTGCTGAACAATGTATGTTTATTTTTCATTTTCCAGTAACAGTTGTATTATTCCTCAGAAAGGGCACATACACCCACGTACTGTACACACAGTGTGTCAGTTCACCCAGAATACCAAAAGACATATTTTTCCACTTTCCCGTAGTGGTATATATCTGCACAGACAGTTTTGGTTTTATCTGCTGAGGTTTTCAGATATCCATCTCTAAGAATTCTGCCTCAACCCAAAAACAATGGAAGACAATTTAAATGCTTTTGCGGTGCTCAAAGCACTGAAAAGTGACATGTGAAAACCTCAACAGCAACTTATCTTTCCAAGAACTATGTCTGGGGTACACAGGATAACCCCCAGGCCTTGCTGTCACCGGAACTACTCTCTGACAAAGAAATAGCCCCAAAGAAAACTGCCAACAGTGAGGTTTGTGAATTATCTTGAGTAGCATTGTTCTTACTGTCGAGCTTTTGAAATGCAATTCTTTTCACTGCTTTGAGGAGCACAAATAAAACTGCATTGTATGGAGGTAGGGGAAGATGTGAACAAATTCTTTTTTTTATTAAATTATATTATTAAACTGATCATTGACCCATTAAAATGTATGACTAAAGGATGAGGATGATTTTGTCATTGTAAAGGGGTCATTCACCTTTGCCGATGGCCTGCAATACCAGGAGAGGGACTGGGACTACTGCGATGGTTACGACAGGCGCTTCTACAGTGAGAGGTGCAAAGGACTCAGACCTGCAGGTTAGAACATATATATTTTTACTCATGTATTACCTTCTATCCCACTCTACACTGTTGCAATGTAAATTGAGATTGGGAGCACATGTGAGTAACAACTATCGATCATACAGGCGAATCACAGCTAACTGATCTGCATCCACCACGCGCCATTCCTGACGGATGTTACGATTGCGGAGATGGTTTCTATGACCCCATTACAAGAGTCGTCACCTCCCACACTGGCAGATTCCTCAGGAATGCAGGTGAGACAGAAAATACCCTGTTATTTTCACGGTTGTCGCTCTGTGACATCACAATGCCCGGCCTGATGGAGATGTGGCTCGTTACTTTGAGTCATTGTAACAATAATCCTTTGCTACTAAATAACAGATACCTGGATGCATTTTGTGAACTATGCACTTACGGTGAGGTGACCAGAAGACATTATTTGCTGCGGTCCACAAGATTTCAGCAGATATGAAGCATTTTCACAACATCTCTATCATAATCAAATTCTTATTTCACTCTAGTTTGTCCACAATTATTTTCCACTACTCTGATGCCAAATTGTCTCCATCTGAGTGCATCTCTGTGCTTGTTGTGCCAAGAAAAATTAGAAAGATTAAAGTCAAGTGCAAACCCCAATTTCCATTTCAAATGAATTATGCAACATTTTAAGTCCCATGAAACCCCATGCCAGTGATAGGTTGCTGAATGTTAAATGTTAACTTAATAAATAAACAGCATTTGTTTGCATAATTGATTAAAATAAAAATTGATTAAATCTAAGTCAATACAGATTCCAGAGCCTGCTTTAGTGTGTGCTATAGTGTGCATCCAGTAGTGTAAATTCAAATGTTCCCATCATTCTTTGATATACAGTAGCATAAATAATGAGCTAAACGCTGCACTATCAGCCAGATTAGTACTGAGGGAGGCATTGTTGCTGCCTTGTGGTACAAGATAGTAGCTCTGTGTAAATTCATGTCTACTTTTCAACAGCTTTTCGGAACACCATCCATAGAAAAAGCCTTACTGAAAACAACTTTGAAACATACCAAAGCCCTTGTATTGAATTTGTCTCAGGCAGGACCTCTTTGTCTCTGCCCATTCCTTGATAACTGCATCTCCGAAAGCATACAGTGTGGCCATATGGGAAGGATTTGATAACGACGAACCTATGGAGTGATGCTAAACGGATTATCCCTGGATTCACTGATGGAAGATTATTGCTACAAGTCATCTGATAAGCATGCTTCTATAGGCTGTTGCAGTCGTTTCAAACATTTTTTTTTTTCCCCTTTTGTTATTTGTCAAAAGTGGAAAATTCAAGACACATTTTTCCACTGAACGAGCGCCCAGTTTTTGAAACCCCTGATTTGAAGTGAATGCGGTCTGTCAGGTGTCCAGACAGGAATTCCCAAATTCTGACATCCTCTGCTCGTCATGTCTCCCTTTTACATCACAAGACAATGTTGTGAATTACGCTGGGTTATGAACGCTCACTAAGGTTTAGTCCAGTTTTATTGCTGTGCAGCAAAGGTGTTTGACATTACCCTTTTCATGGGACATAGTCCCACATATGGGGATGTCGCACAATCTCGCAGGACTCATGAGACTGTTTTGTTTTGTATGTGAATTCAATTGTTTTCAAACCATTCAAATGCAGACCATGTCAAGATATGATTCTTGGCAGAAGTTAAGAAATGACTCACATGCTCCTTATGGTAGAAATTTTTGTATTCCGATGAGCTACTTGCAACATAATACAGATTAGTTCCACAAGCACACACATCTCATTTACATATGTGTAGAGACAGAAGGAAACAGAGGAGAAGATCCACATCCTCGCCAGATGTCATCAGCATGTGTAGGAGAACAAAAATATGTTTTGCGATTCTTTCCTTGATGCGGGTTGTTCATCATCATTACAGCTTTGGTACTGATCAGTGGAGCGACGAAGAGAGAAAGAGAGGGAGAGAGAGAACAAGAGAGATTTTTTCTTGGAGATTAAAAAAAGAAGAGGAACTGAACACTTCCCAGCAATATTCTGGGTCTGTTTTGATTTAAGTAAATATGGAGTCAAACAGGAACTATTTAATCGATGCGTGCCTTTTTATGTCAGTGTTTATGTGCAAGCGCGTCGAGGGATGCGTTGTGTGTCTATGTGACCTGTGCTATATATCATCACACGCACTGCTCATGCCTATGTGGTGCTCCCCCTCTTCGGCTTAGTATACAATTCTTGAGAAGAATGCTCCCGTATCCTGTATGGATTTATTTTTCAACCCTGAGAGGTGAAGGCACATTTGTCAGAGTGGGTGTGAAGACAGAATTTATTGCCTCATGGCTTCCGCCCAGGATGAGGACTGCGAGGATGATGGGGACACAGGGAAGGCCCGCCCTCCCAGAGGGGACGTTCGCCGCTGCAAGGAAAGAGGAAGGAGCTCCCCGTGTAGCTGGTGGATGTGGGACTGAGACGGTGAAGACAAAGCCTCACATCTAGGAAAGTTGCACAAATGGATGTGAACGGAAGTGGTGGAAAATGCAGACGATTTACCCCTTTGAATATAATGTTGTTGCAAATATCGGGCTGAACTCCTCTTACTGGCCAAAAGTCGCTGATATTGCGAAGTCCTGCCCTCCTTAGTTACGGCTGCTAACTTGGACAAACAGTCCTTCTTGGCACAGTGCCAACTTAGCAAAACAATAGGATCTGCCGCTAATATTCCCCAAGAGGTTAAGGATTATTTTTGGAGTTGAACCGATTGCTTGTCATCAAGGGGCTGCCAATAGATCTGCTTGTATAGAGGGATGTCCAGAATACTGGTGCATCATATAGAAATGTTGAATGATAGAGGAAAGTGTGTCATTTGGGATTATTGTGTCACAACAACAGTGACCGATAATATAAAGATTTTTTTTTTCGTCACCTTGTATAATTTGCACAAAAGTTAAGGTTAAAAATCTGTGATTTCACAAGGGGCGGTTTTAAATTAGCTCAGGTGGTCAACCTCAGGGTCTGTGGTTTGTTCCTCACGTCGAAGATACTAAACATCAAATTGCTCCCCAAATGAAAGTCAGTTTGCATTAAAGTGTTTCCTTCCTGTCTTCTGGTTTTGAAGAATGTTGTGTTGAAAAACAATTTTCTCCTAAATTGTCGGTTAAATTTGTTTTTTGATTGAATTTATCGAAGAAAATGCTTCACTTCAGACCCACAATGTCAGGTTTAAGTGACTCATTTGGGTGTACAGCCTTTGAGAGGCAGGGAGTAACATCATCATCCAAGACCAGTATTTCGGTGATTGGTTTGGATCATGTTCTTTGGTGATTCTTAGTAGATTTTATGAACCAGGTCATTTGGATACAAAGTCACCTCCTGCAATACACAGACGATGGAAATGTGTGTGTGTGGGGCGGCTGTGCAGTGTGTGAGCTTGAGTGTGTGCCAGTGGTGAGTGATTGTGGGTGGTGAAAGATGAACATTCGGGGTTCACAGACTTTGTTTCTGGCTCGTGTTCTTCACAACCTTTTTCATGAGTGCCCAGCCTCTACTTTACCACCACAGCAATTAGTCATTAAGTGTTACACAGCAATTTCTTCATCTGCTCTAGTTCATCTATCACTAGGTGGGCAAACCCGGGAATCTAAAAAAAGGAACAAGGCAATATGTCAGTGTCCTGCACACGGCTTGTTATATAGTGTAGTAGTTGAGATGAACTGTCGGACTAATCCATCACTGTCCTCTTATTTTAAAGATGACCGGTGCAGCTGATGGTAATTGGAATGTTAGTTTTGTGTTAAGAGGCACACTAAATGCTCAATGCTGCCACACATCAGGTGTGTTTTCACCTCTGAATTAAACTGAATTAGGATGAAAAATTGGCATGTCTTAAAATGAGATATCTGATCCACTTATTTGCTTGTTTGTGTACGATAAACACAAGCAAACCAATCTACATTTCCATACACTTCCATAGATTTAAAAAACACAAAACGCTGTTTAATAAACAACTCATGTTCAGCAGTTGAAATTTGAATTATGATTTGGTTTTGTCCATAATTTGATTTTTTTTTTATTGTGGTGTGAGACCATTACAACAAACATGTGGTCCCACTTACTGTCACCCCGCTGTGTCATCGCTGACCAGCCCCGCTTAAATAAAGCCAAGAGACTGCAGCACGATGAAATGATTACTGTTAAATCTGAAACACAAATCACATAATCAACAAACTCTGAAAGGCTATTTTTATCCAGTTTCCTCCAAACTTCCACAGACACATAATTGAACTTAATTTGTCACTGCTGATGAAGATTGGTACTTAGGTTTGAAGGTACAATGTAAAACATTTGCATTACTCTTTAAAACTGTAATTAAAAAAGAATGAGGGGAAAGATGCATGGGCCACATCTGCACAATCAAATCTCCACCACTGACTGATTGAGCCTGTTCTGTTATTACAAACAAACACACACACAGACACACGGTCAGTTGTGTATATTCTCTCTTGGCAACAGACAGCAACACTCGGCAGCGGTGCAGGAGGCGGCAGCAGCTCCAGCAGGGGCCATGTGTTGCCATATTGTTTGTAGCACTTTCCTGTTTCTGGAATAACCGCTTCCCTTTGAAACTGCGCGCAGAAAGAGCTCCACACCGAAAACATTCCACTGCCAAGGAAAACACCTCTGGTGACCAAACCGCGGGCCCCTCCCTTTGTCCCCGTCCAGCCGAGGTGTTTCACAGACAGATAAAATCAGCCGGGGCCCTGGGGGAGTGGAACATATCCTTGCGCTGCCTTTCCTGAAACTCTCGTTTTTCATATATCTTTGAGACAGAAATGCACCATAAAACAGGATTCACATGTTAATCGTGTGAGCTGTGACAGATGGATTATTAATTTTTGAGATCAGTATCTCCCCTTCAAAGCGAGAAATACAGAAAACCGCCACAGTTTCCTGTGATGTCACCAAGACAAAACCAAAGGAGGCTGCTCCATTCGCAGTGAATTGGAGACAGATGACTTATGAACATTTGAGTGTTTATTTGAGCTTTCACATTTAGGTAAGTCTGATTTCACTGTGGTGCCTCCACTTGGAAACCACAGAATATGCTTATAGTAGCACAGATGTGACCCTGTCCACGGAGTCAAGCCCCTTGTCACTGTCAGTGGACCAGGCTCTTCGGAGTTTGCCTCTTGATGACATCACAGAGAGTCGCAGCTACTATATCTTTATATTTCACCAAACATAATGATCTCTCATGCAAATCACTTTGATACAAGGAAGCTGATTTTTGCTTTTGCTAATTAGGCCTTTGAATGTGTATGTGTGTTTACGTGTGTGTCTGTGTCTGTGTGTGTGTGAAGTCACAGCCATTAGGCTGGAAGGAAACACTTTTCCCTCTGAGTGTATTTTAAGGATTAAGATAAACAGACTTTAACAAGGTGCCATTATCGCTTCCACACACACTCTCTCTCCAGTGTTGCATAAAGGTCATACACGCAGGTTGGTACAGTCGAGATACTGTCACCCAAAAGGTGTGTGCACTGTGCTGCACTTTAGGTGATGATACATGCAGGCCTACACATCGTGCTACTGGGGGAAAATTATTTATTTGTTTTGATTGGTCAAACTGCAATATCTCAACTCACATAGCATGAGGAAATGATCCATTGTGTAGATCTGTGAGTTAAATGTATTGACTTGCAAAAACTGGCAAATCACAGATGAGTCCTGCTGTCCTCGCGGATTGCAGGAAATTGCCTAAATATAACAGCCACCTGTACCAATTACAGATGACTTCAATCCTGAGATAAACGCTGCTATACAATCTCAAGAGGGCAGAATTACAGCAAATATGAAAATGCCTCAATCCTATTATCATTAAGGCAGGTTGTGGTTTGTGGCTAATTGAGGTCAGTCTCGACGTAACGACGGGGCCGACGTATAGGCTTCAATAATTACCGTGCGTCACAAAAGGCAGCTCCGGGTGTTGGCGTGGCAGCTGTCCGCTCGTCCGATGCGTTCAATTGACCTCCCGATCAGAAACAGGTAGAAAAGGCGCGACAGACAGGCAGAGAAAGAGGAGAGTAGGGTGTTTTATGCCTGAAGTGGCTGTTAGTATCGACGCCCTGGCAATTACGCACAATCAGCGAACCGCGCGAGCTGCAGACCTGCTCCTCCGCGCACAATGGAGTCCCGCGCGCGCCGTGGAACCTTGCGGGGTGAGGCCCGCGAGCACGCTCAAGTGCGTGCAGCTGCGGGCGCCCCGGAGAAAAGCTCACTTCCCCTGCAATTAGCTACTCGTTTCAGTTTTAACAATGAAAAACTGGTTTATTATCAGCTCCTCTGGCAGTCGTTCGGTTTAAAAAAAAAAAAAAAATTGGCGTCCATTTTTCGGGGGGTTATTATTTATTGGTGTCTGAAGTGGCTCTGAGAAGTTATTTTCTCCTAATTGTCAGGCTTATCTTGATTTGACAAATTTACCCGAGACTTTGAATGGCACTTCACTGTTGCAGCCTCACACACTAAATGACCTGCGGTTTAATTATGCAGGCTATTGGTTATTAGAGGTTTGATTTGAACGCTTTAAGTGAATTCAACAAAGTGAACACAGCTCCTCCTGTGCACCCTTTAATCTGCCATTTTTTTGTTATTTAATCACAGGTCAAACGTTTAGAAAAACAATTTACTTTTACTTCAGACTTAGTTCGCAATATTGTTAAGAAAATTCTTAATAATTTCTAATGAAATCTTTCCAACAGATGACTCTGAACACGAGTGGATTGTGCGGACTTGTCGCAAAGCTTGGGATGAGGTTGTTGGCGGTGATCCTGAAAAGTCTGTTGCAACCGGACCGGAAGAGAACAGCATCAACTGATTTTTTAGCGTCTTATTTTCACCTATTGGCTGTTAAAACTGTGAGAAATATATTTGTTCAGTATCATATGAACGAAAGGCACAATCTGGGTTTATATTGTCTTGTTTTGTTGTGATTTATTTTCTTCTCTCTCTCTCTCTCTCTCTCTCTATCTCTCTCTCTCTCTGTGTGTGTGTGTGTGTGTTTTGGGTGGGTTAAAAGGAAAAAAGTCCTAAAATGCCCTTCACCCAGTATGATTAAATAAACTCTGATGATCTGTGATGATCTCAAAAGTACTGCATGTTTTGAGTTAAGTTGTTGATTATAAATATTTATTTGAACCCCATCAGATGCCACTGGCTTCCTACCAATATCTCTTTCCACAGGGTCAGAACAGCACAGGTTCTATTTTTTTTCCTTAATCTGTTGCTTTTGTTTTAACCTTATCGAGATGAAATGCAATTTATCTGGCAAAACAATTATCTGAAACACAAATAACGCATTTCATGGATTCATGTTTGTTCGACCTAAATGCACTGTTGGTGTCTTACAGAAGTCAACTTAAATGGTTTTGATCCAGTCTCTGCAGGTCGGAGGATTTTAGGGCTATATTTCAAACATGCACACTCATATACTGACAATGAGTGTTTCTGCACAGATGAATGAATATTCAAGATGATATAGGAGTTAAGACATTTATAGTCATTTTGTATAGTCATACTTGCAATTAAGTAAGGTAATATATATTTATATCATCAATGCATGTTTAGTAATCAAAGTCATATTTTAAGACTAAATGTATGAGATAGCAGGTCATGACGCATGAACTCCAAAACAAAATATTCTCAATTGCATTGTATTCTTTAAAAACCAACAGCCCTTCAATCACCTCCTCAAAAGTTGAAAAGTTGGAAATACAATCAATGAATAAAATTAATAAGGCATTCAGAGGCAGCAGTCCTGTGCACAAAGGGAATCTTTCCCAGGATGCACCCTTCATGCTTTAAATACACATTCAAAAAAATGCACAAACAAATACTGTCACAGTCACACACACACATACACACACACACACATACACACACAACACAGATGTACATAAAGAGCAAATACGTGCACCCACAACCGAAGAACTAAACATGCACCAAACCACAAAAAACACATAGAAGATACAATTACTTCATATTTATTTATTTTATTTGTACGTTTGTCCAATTGTGCCCAGTTTTGTTTGCTGTGTGCCACACATGTCGTTTGGGAAAATAAAAGTGAATTATTGCTCCATTAATTTATCCTCAAAAATGATCCAAAAACCACAAAAATATCACATTCTATTTTATTGCATTTTAGTACACAAAACATTTATGATGCACAGTCTATCAAATAAACTTTTTTGTTTCATTTCATTTCATGTTTTTTAACAAAACAAAACAATTTCAGGGGGGGGAAAAGTGCTTTACAGGGATTTACCATCTCAATAAATACAAGGACATTGAGGTCTTGTTGGATCCTGTTCTTCACACAATGGCCATGGCACTAAAATACAGATGCACACTCTCTACCCCTGCCAGTACACACACACACGCACACACACACACACAGACACACGCACATGTACAACCCCAGTCTGTTTCATATTGTACCAAAACACCAACACTCCTTTTCCCTCCTTGTGCGAGAGACACACACAGAGGCTGAAGAAGCAACCTTAGGAATTATAAATTAGTAACAATACACCTGTTTGAAAATATGTAACTTGTAACATGTCAGATTTAGTGTTAATTTGTGCAGTTTCTCTGTCAGTTTAAAGAAATGCAACAGGATTGTGGTAGCTTGAAATCTGTTTGCCCCTGCCTCTAATGTTACAGCCATAATTTAATAATACACAAGCCCAGACATTGTGCTTTTCATTCATGATAAACGGTCATGATGCTGCTTGTAGACTTATTTGATTTTCTACCAATGGATGATTTTAAATCCTTGTAATTTGTTGTACACCATAAAACTGAAAAAAAAAAAAAAAACCCACCCAAATCTTTTGTTAAGTGATAAATGACAGTTTTGAATTTAAATTAACTGATTCACTGCTGTAAACGACTACAGTTTCTGATGATGGAAAAGATAAGGCACACAATATTTTCATTTTTTTAAACAAAAATCTAATTCTACACCTCATTTCATGGAAAACTGACCAAAAATGTAATTGGGATGGTTATTTGGGTTTTGTTATTTGAGATGTCATAAAGTCACAATGTCGTTCCTCAAGACAATATTTCAACAGTCATCATATTTCATTTACACGTAGGTTTCCTTCATGGTTGCTCAGAGAGAAAAGAGGGAGGTGTCTTACCTCTAATGTGGTCTACTGTGTGTGCCTGGCCCTCGGGCCACAATGGCAGTTCGCCCTTAAATTTTCCCCTCTTTGTTTATCTTCAGATTTCTGACATCACTTAAGAGGCTTCAGTCCTGCTTCCTCGGTCAGTCTCAACCCTTTAAGACTCCCTCCACATTTGAGTCAGAGGGTGGGTGAGTGGAGTGGAGGATGCTGTACATGTGAAGCAAAATGGGTCCTTCAGGTGGTGTAAAATACAGTCAGTGAGTTCCTGCTGATGATAAATGCTTCACGCTGATGAGTGAGTGGCTGCAGGTGGGATATTCCTGTCCTCAGAGAGAGAAAAAAAAACAACTTAGGGATCGATGTGTCTTAGTTTTTCCTCTTTCTTCCATTTTATTTTTCTGTTTTCCGAGCGAGCAGGGCTCCTGTAAGACGCGTCTCTTCTCCAAGCTTACTCCTGCCTGACCTCCGGGTCAGGTCCGCAGACGTCGTTGACGGGAGTTCAAGGGTTAGGATCCGGAGGTTTAGGGGTCGTAAGGGTCATAGTGGTGGAGCACTAGCGGCTGAGGGGGAGCTGGGGCAGGGACATGGCCTGGTGAGGCAGGCCCTGAGAGGTCAGCATGGAGAAGGGATGACCTGGGGAGCACACAAAAAAAAAAACACAAAAAGGAATTTAAAATCGCACCAACAAAAAGCTGAGAGGTCCACACGCCTATTTTCCGCACAGAAGTAAACAACTCACTGTCGATGTACCCGTGAAGGGCCACCATGCGCGCCCGCTCAGGACTGCCAAAGGGGGAGTAATGCAGTTCATCGGGCAGTGACGAGGGTATCCTGGACTGGGGATGACCTTGGGGAGCCCCACTGTGCTGAGGCGTGTGCTTTTTGTGTCTTGCTCTGCAGTTTTGAAACCACACCTATGAAGACGCAATGTAACCAGACATCATGTAGCTATATTCTCGAAAAGGAGTATGTTGTACTTATTTCACAAAGCACATGCTTAAAAATCAGACACGGCAGACAAAACTGTGAAAATATATCCAGTAAGATGAGTATTTTACTAATACTGCATGCTATTTCAATACATGCAGCTACAACCGTGCCTTAACATAATTCTGCGGACTGACCTGTATAACTCTCCTGCTGAGGCCGGTCATGTCGGCTAGTTTCTGTAACGTCTGGGCATCTGGATTGTTGTCCTGGGCAAACTGAGCCTGCATGATCTGCAAATTGAGATCATTGCATAATGACTTTAGGATTAAAACGTAACTAAAATGTGGTGAGAGGGCTGTATATTCAGTCAAGCTGCAAATGGTATTAAAAACACAGTATTTTTCATCTGAGATTGGTTTTGGGGTGTGTGTCTGACCTGTAGCTGTTCTGCGGTGAAGGATGTCCGTGCCCTTTTGGCCGGCTTGGGTTGACTGTCTTGTTCTGTTGGAACTGCTCCTTCTAACGTGATGCCATTTCCTTGAAAAGCACAGCAGCAGACATTTGAGTTAACAGACAAATAGTCCTGACTAGAACAACTTGAACTGACCAAGATACACCCAGGAGTTGTATTCGAAAATGTGTTTGACCATTTCATGGTCTTGTAACAGGATCTATTAAGTATGTTGGCTTCCATCAGAACCAGAAAGAAGCAGGCCAGATGTATTAAAACATCAATAATATAAAAATAAGTGACATAAGAAGTACTAAATTGTACAAAGGAACATTACGCAGCAGGAGAACTCTTAAGCAAACATCTGGACATCAACAGAGAGCCTTTGCAGTAAATCTGCCAGAACCGCGACTCACCACTCTCAGCCGCTCGTTTGAGGTTCTCCACCATGGTGTCGTAGTGGATCCTACACAGGACCTTCTCCTCCACCAAGCCAAACTCCTCTCCCGTGGACAACTGCCTCTTACACGAGTAGCACGCGAAACACGCCAAGTGGTATGCGTTTCCCCTGGCGCGGCGCACCCAGTCGCTGGCGTATATCTGCCGCCCACAGCGGGCACACTTAGTACCAAACCTACTGTGAGGGAGAGAAAAAGGAGAGCAGAGGCAGAGGAGGAGAAGCGGGAGACAGAAACAGAATGAGGAATTAGCGAGACATAGGTGGGGGTAAGAGCAACACTGCGGTGGAGAAATTGCATTGCAGATAGTCCACACACACTGTAGAATTAAACATGCACAGACGTCCTATTCTTTGAGAATATTCTGAGAGAGCTGAAGTTGAAAATAAGTGTTTTAAAATTTAGAAGTTTTGGCAGAACTCAAAGGGTTTAAGGAAGAAACCCTGGAGGAGGATATGGCCTTCAGAAAGGAGTCCTGACTGCGGCTGCAAGCTGAGCCTTGAATGCAAACAAACCAACACCTGCAATTTCCTGGCTGATGCATGAAGGCCCTGACATGTACACACGCTCCCACACAAACACAGACACACACACACACACAAGGGAACACACCGACACGCATGTAAACCGGGGTGGTTTTCCACACGGTGGAGGATGAAGAACGGCTCGCATGACATCACTCGAGATCGCCGCGCTGTAACTGATAGCAACAGTGAGGTCAGGCGGCACATAAACCCAAACCACCTGACTTACTGTTCTCAATGGGTGGGTGGTGTCGGGGAGGGGGGACGAGGGGCACAGAGGCAGACGGAAGATAAACGGATAGAAAGTGACAGGGCGAGGGAGGCAAGAATCAGCAAATACTTTCTCATGAAACAAGATATTAATGTCTGGAGTAAACATGCTCTCATCATTTGAAATCGGTAAAACAGACTAAGAGCATAAGGGCAGATACAAAGCCTGCTTTTGATTTGCATTCAGAAGTGTGTGAGGTGTATGACAGTTGTTTTATTCTGAAAGGATAAGGCTGGTGTCATTCTATATTTTCCTTATCGTCAGCTAATCCCATTAAAAGACCAAACACCAGTAATGCATTCGTCCCACTCAAAATATTTTTGACTCCCTCAATCCCATTTAATCCGAAAATGCAATGCTTTACTCACAAATATATGGTTTCATTTTTAGTAGTTTCCTAAAACAGCTGTGCACAACATTGTTCAAACGAGGGTGAACATTATGATGGGGACTATTTCCAGCTGCGGATTAAGACACATTTGGTATTTCAGAGAGTATTTATAGCGGCAGGATAGTTTAGAAGTAATATACTGCGGTGCCAATGTTCATCATGATAAAAATTTGTTTTTTATGTGGTGCGCTTACACAGACAATACTTATTTTAGTTCAGTTGTTAGTTGCCAAAAAAACAAAACAAAGGCAACAACAACTCCACTTTAATAAAAATGAAATATTATACAAATTTCCTGTTTCTCACCAGAATCAAGAGAGAGTAAGCCCCTTGTTTAAAGAGCACATTATGGATTTAATGGGTATGAAACGCTTTGGTCTGAGAAGGTTATGGGTAGGTTAAGAGCCACTGCCGGGGTCAGCAGCTGCCAATTCCAGTGAAGGAGGCAGCCGGAGAGAAAGTGCTGCCTCAAGGGTAAGACGGGGAGCAAGGAGAATAACGGCAGTGTACAGCCTGGTTTCAGCTCAAATTAGAAACATTTCCATATTGACGGGATCGCTCTGTCAAACAGCCACTGACGCAGACATTAACACTTTACTAATGCACGCCGCCATTTCTTCTGCACTCATTCAAGCGCGGCATAACAAACATCCACAGAGCGGCCCGTGGTTGAAAGGTATGGCGTGGAGGCAGTGAGAAACTGGCGAGGAGGGCAGGATGAAAAGAATAGACACGGAGGGAGGAAGTAAGTGGCTGAGTGAAATGGCAAAGAGCGTCGATGGCAAAGCGAGAGAGAGGGAGAGAGAGAGAGAGA
>JBCAUF010000052.1:11649075-11659491 GCA_038406115.1 Haemulon aurolineatum | reverse complement strand
TAGATTTGCTTTTTAATGTCGTCTGCATTCCCATCACTTGGGATGGAATCAGCGAGATGTGTCGCCACGAGGAGGAGAGAACGATGCACATTCATTCATTCATTAATCGGAGATTTCTTTCGTATCGAATAGTTCCGGCCATGCTTCGCGCTGTCCGGGAAAGTGTGATAATGGTGGAAACTGCTCATTAGGCGTGTGGGTTGAATGTTTGCAACCATAATTTATCTGAAAAAATGAATTTCCGTCACCGATTTAGCACTTACAGTAAAGACACTGACTGAAGCAGAAGCCACCACAAGACAGCGTGAAACTTTGAGAAAGCTCCAACAGAGCTCGCTGTTGTGTGCATGTGCATGTGTGTGTATGTCTCACTTTGCCCAGCTGCTTGAGAAAGATGAGGTGCCTCTCCTCAAACTGGGCGGGCTCCTGGCTCTCAGAGGCCCACGGGAAGCCGAAGCCTCTTGTCCTGTTGGGCACCATGTCGCTCTCCACCAGCAGCTCATAGTCTGCCACACAACAAGTCATTTCAAACAAGATCTCAATAAAAACCCGAGATGACCAAGAGTGCGTGTGCAGTACATCTGCCATGTTCAAAAGATCTGCCTGGACTGTTTTAGGCGATTCTGACAGAAGTTCACACTCATGTGCTCGTCAATTGCTCCTACCTGGCGTGAAGAGGCTGTTGAGATCTCTGATAATTGCTCTGAAGGATGGTCGGTGTGACGGCTCATAGTCCATACAGCTGTTGATCAGGTTGGCCAGCTCTGTCCATTTCGGAGCCGGCAGCTGGTGCCTGTCCTCGTAGAACAAATACTTCTGTAGACGAGAAAGAGCCAAAGTGAGAAAAGTTGGCACCCATAATCATTAAAATGTGTTTCAAATAAACTCCAGTCCCTCTTATGTTAAAAATAAATGGCTGTCTCGCCAAAGCAGCTAGATGAGATGATTGATACCACCCTCAGCTTTGAATAATGACTGGAAACAGGGCAAATAGTTCGCCTGGCTCCATCCAAAAGTTAAATAAAATCTGCCTACCAGCAGCTCCAAAGCTCCCTAAAGCACCTCTGAAACCTGGTGCGAATTCAGTTTTTTTACACTTAATTCAACATTTACCAAAATGGTAATCTATTTCTTAATTGCAAATAACTTTTTGTTACCTTGGAGCAGTCCAGGGTGCTGAGTGGTTTGTCTCCACCGCTGCAAATCTCCCAAAGCGTGGTCCCAAAGCCCCACTTGTCTGTGGCCAAGCTCAGGTTTTGGGGGTTCTCAATGCACTCGGGGGGCACCCAGGGAATTCGCTCCACCAGTACTGACGGACGGATAAGAGGAGACACAGACGTACAGAGAGAGGGGAGACACGTGGATATGAATAAAAAGGTAGAGACAGACAGCAAGGAGGGAGATCACACCAAAGCGCAAAAAAAAGGAAAATGCACATGGCGTGCGTCACACAGGTGTGAGGTACAAGTCTTCTCACATCAGGACGAGACATGAAGCTGCGGATCTCACCTTCTCTGGGCAGCACGGTGATGCTGATACCCGGGTCACTGAGTTTGATGAAGGGCAGGCTGCCCGTGGTCCGATCCTCCTCTCTGATCAGGAGAACGTTCTTGGCACAAACATTTCCATGAATGAGGTTCTTATCCTCCTGTGGGTAAGCACAGCAGGGACAACATACATTACCGTGAGTGTGTCTGCCCAATAGGAATGACAAAAACCTGTATGAGGTAGACTGCATCGTGTCTTACCAGGTAGTGCATGGCCCAGGATAGCTGCTTGGCCACCTCTAGCTTCCAGGTGATGTTAACGCCGCTTTTATTCTTTTTCAGGTAGGTGTCGAGCGAACCAAATTTACCGTACTCCTGCACCATCATGTCTGACAGGGAGATCAATTCGTTATAAAAACGTTCTAAACACAACTCTATTAAGGCTCTATTAAAACCTTGTTGCAATGTAACAGTTCGCCCAGTCATGGGTCTCTTCATCCATGTTTGGCAATCTGCTGCAGTTCGGTTTTCATTAGAAATCTCGATCATGGTCATAAATTGGAAGCTGAAAAGTTCAATTTCTTCAGGGCTACATCAGGCTGTTATTGCAACACAATGATGTAATTTACCACATCTAAACAATAGAGCATCCTCACACTTAATGACCAGTGACTCTCTTTCCAAGCCTTTCCTGCCTGCTCTTTTCCTGCCCTCAGAGATGCAAAGAGTTAAGGTTTTGCGTGTGCGGGCAGTTTTCAGGTACTTGATGATCCCAGGGGCTTAATTCAGTCAGAGTGGAAGTGTCAGGGCACGGCACGGAGCAGGTCCCGGGGTCAGAGACCTCATTTCCTCTCTGTTCCATTGTCTCATTTGCCCACAGGGACGAGGTCTGCCCGCAACGGCTCTTTCCTTTCTCGCTATCTCTGGTCATAGTAGTACGTGTTTGCATGTGCGTGCTGTAGACTTACTCTCATCGCCACAAACGCACACGCCGTAGTTGAGGAGTAAGTGCTTGTGGGAGAGCTGGCTCATCATGCTGGCGGCTTCAAAAAACGACTACAAGAAAGAGAACCGGAGACCTTGTTAAGTCGTCTCCTCACAACTCAAAAACACTCCCTAAAAACACAACAAAACAAATGTTCCTTTAATCGCTTCGTCCGCAAGCCAACCTCTGAATAATTGCGTTGAGCCTTGTCCAGGATCTTGATAACGACATCGATCTGGTGCACCTCTCCGTAGTCTCTCAGCTCCTTCCTCACACCGCAGAAGATCTTGGTGAACGTTCCCTGGCCCAGACTCTCGCTCTGCAACAAATCAGGTTAAATTGTTATGATGAGAAAAAGAAAAAAAGTTTGGCGATGCATTTTCAAACCCCTCCCATCACACCCTGGCAAACTGTTTCTGTGGTTTTACAAGTTATATTCTCACGGTTTTCAGTGCACCACTTTGTTACCAACATGTACGTACCATAATGCATTCTCAATATAAATCCTGCACACTGTATAGCCATATATACATGTATTTACTGTACATACACATGCAACATTTATTTTCTTTGCACTATTTGTATTGCTTACAACATGTACTTGACACTTGTTTGTATATAGAGTTTTTGTAGAGTATTTATATGGCTGGTCATGGTGCCAATTCTGATTTCTCAACAAACAACTCTCAAAAATCAAGAACCAACAAATCCATTAAAGGCCTCAGCTTTGACTCGGCCAGCTAAACTACATGGCTTTGACTGCTTAAGACTGAACTGAAGGTCAGGATCTCTAGAGCCGCTGAGTAAAGGCACAACATAACTGAAAACACGTTAAAAACAGGAAGACA
The DNA here is from genome assembly GCA_038406115.1 of Haemulon aurolineatum. NCBI lineage: Eukaryota > Metazoa > Chordata > Actinopteri > Lutjaniformes > Haemulidae > Haemulon > Haemulon aurolineatum. The sequence goes on along the minus strand of JBCAUF010000052.1, from coordinate 11,656,171 downwards.
AAATAGATATATTGTTGAATGAGGAATGAGTGAGAAAACAATAAGAGACCCGGAGCTCTCCGATTAGTGGAACAGCTTCTGTGGTTTTCCTGTGACAGACGTGTTGTACAAAACTTCGAGTGCTCACATAACAGAGATGGTGAAAACGGAAACGGACCAGTCACCGAGGAGGTGAGAGCATGGCTCTGTCACAAACTGTCACTCGTGTCCACAGGGACTGCTATTGATGCAGAGCTGCAGTCGGCGGATCAATTGAGGAAGTCTTTTTGTTAACTGCAGCAACCTCATTGACCCGACTGGAATCAGTACACCAGACTTTACATTCGTGGTTATTTCACGATTACTAAGAAGCTGGTCACACACTCATAAAGGCATTTTTGATATTGGTTTCATCTTCTAAAAATAAATATGTCTACAATAAAAAACCCATCTGATTCTATACACTAATGCAACCTGCTAACAAAGAAGAAATGTCCTGGTTGCATGTCTTTTTAATATGAGGGGAAAAGCGACTAAAAAAGTGGGTTATCTTACGATCACGAGGTCCTCTCTCCGGATCTTGTGGAAGACCATCTGGCTGATGTTGTTCTTGTGGAGCGAGGGGGACAGTGGAACCTCTGCCCCTTGGTTGTTTCTGCACACCAGCAGGTTGGATTTATCTGAATGAAAGTGAAGGTGGAGAGGGATGAGGAGCCATCCACACACCATCATTTGGACAGTGCATCTGACTGTCACCTAAGGGAGGTAATTGTATTCCAATGTGTGAGCATCTTAAATGGCGACTTAGGCAGCAAGTAAACAGGTACTGATTGTAAAATTTAAATGGCTTAATTTAGAGTTCTTAATCATGAATATCAGCACGGATTAAAAAAAAAAATATTGTTTGCTTTTTTCTGCCTTAACAACAGGTAATTTCGCCAGCTGGAAACTTGGCGATTTAATTACTGAATTAATTAGCAACTCCCCACAGAGATCTAGTGGTCACGCTGCGCTGTGGGGCAGTAGAAATTGAAGTTTCATTCCATTTACCGGCAATTTAATACCGCTTCTGCTGCAGTGCGTCATACTGTACGGCACAGCGCAACACCTCAAGGAAGTTAAAAGTCTGTACATTTCACATTTCACGTTCACGTTCTCAGGTGACACAGTGGCCTAGTTGTTTTCGTTCATGTGTGAAATGTGGTATGGGGACAAATAAACGATCAAGAGCAAGATAGAGCCCTTAAACTGTCTCTCAAGGAACTCGGCAAGCGGTGCGCCAAAGGTTGCACAGAATAAATGTAGCACCGAGGGCTGTGTCACAGAATTTATGGTTACCAATAATTAGTGCAAGGCCGCACCATCATGGAACCACATCCTGCCTGTCCACGGTTACTTTGAAGAACAAAAGGACTTCAAAAAATGTTCCCGACTAAAAACATGTGCACATGTGTGGGTGTGCATTTTCTTCTCTGGGAGCGAACGCTGACCTTTCGGGGTGGGTGGGCAGCACTTAGTCAGCTGGAATGTGTATCCATCGGTACGGAGCGCCTCCTTCTGGTAGCAGTGCAGGAGTTCCCTGAGCGAGCCGAAGCTCCTCTTGGCGCCGCTCAGGATGTACTGGCCCGCCTCCGTCTTCACAATCTGACAGTGCTTGTAGTCCACCATCGATTCATACTGAGCATCAGGAGACAAAGGGTTACAGTTACGACGCCCCTGAACGTGTTATTGCTTCACGAGGCTGCAAAGTATTCATATGCATGCGGGCCTGCTTCGCAACATGAAGACCTTACCCCGACCACAAAGGACATGAAGTACTTGTCGTAGTCCCTGGGGCTGCAGCGGAGGATGTACAAGCCTTGGTGGTTTCCAGAGCGACGCAGTTTGCCAATCGTGAACTCCATCCTGTGATCAAAGAGGCAAAAAATGTGTCTGTGTGTGCTGTTCTGCGGTTGTGGGCGCACCGGCACATGTGTGTGACGCGATGTATCTGCGCACATGTGTGATACTCACGACACGGGGCCGTGGCAGTAGCTCTGGATGCCCTCGAGGAGTCTTGGCGGGGCCACCTCTTTGCACAAGTAGTGATGGGCATCCGCAACCAGTCTGTAGTAGCCATCGACCAATGACACGAATGACAGAGCCTCTGAGAGCAAATGAAACTCCACTTCCTTTGTGGTCAGACAGAGACACAACAGATAATAGATAAGTACAGATGAGATAAGATAATCTTTTATTGATCCCCCAGAGGAGAAATAAGGGTGCTACAACAGCAGCAGTACGTGTACAGAAATAAGTACAAATAGAAAGAGATTAACCAATTAACTAGATACATATTTAAAAAGAATAGAATAGTATATAGAGAATAGAATAAGATAGAAACGACACAGAGCAATTCAACTCAAAATTACAACAGCAATTATGGTGCAGCAGCAAACATATTAAACTAAAAGTGCAATATATAGTACAGTAGTTTTAAGCAAAGTGACAGTGGTGATATAAGTAGCACCACACTCAGCAAGCAATATTACATGTAAGAGTAACATGCTAACTCAGCTGTAACTGAGAGTAGTATATTATATGATCAAAGACAGTGTGCTTGTTAGTCCCAGGAGAAGAATGTGTAGAATGTGTACACCCGCTTAGAGCAAAAAGGACAGACAAAAATAAGTCATTCAGTCCTCGTTAACTGACTCAAAAATAAGCATTCAATCCATTTATTCTATTAACTGCATTTAAGTGCAACAAATCATACACTTTACACTTTATTTACTTTGTGCCACATGACCAATTTGCCATAAAAAGGAGAACAGCAGATGATGCTTCTTCTTGTATCCAGCTTCTGTACAAGCCATTTCAGCACTTGGCCTGACAACAAGTATGGGCTGATTTTAACAGTTCCCCAAATCAGCAATACTTGGTTAAAGTTCTGGTTTATGTACAGGAGGGGATTAGATTAGACTGGAAAAAAGCAAAGTAAACAAAAGTGTGTACTTTACCAGAATCTGGTTGTCCTGCTTGGTGAGGGTAACTATGCGACTCTCCACAGAGCCCTCCTTATTGGATTGTTTGATGCTGATGTCAATCACCTCGGGGAAGTCACAGTACGTCTGGAGCTCCTGAAGAGCACAAAATAGTGGTTCATGTTGGAATCAGATGAGGGAGCATGCACAGACACGCACTCTTTTAACCAACTCCTGGAGCTCCATCTATTGGTAAAAAAACAGCCATGGCAGCGTCACACAGATGCATTGCCACGGCAACGCGAACCCCTCTCCTGGTCCCTCACCTCCTCTGCTCCCTCTGCCTCTTTCCCTTTTGACCACAGGATGCCCTTGTTGCCCATGACAACGATGGTAACCTGGCGCGCCGACAGGTCGGTGACTTGGAAGCGCTCGGAGTAGAGCGAGGGCAGCAGCATCTCCAGGCTCATCAGGTATTTGAGCTTGAGGTTGCACACCGTGGCCTTGCACTCGCTGAACTGCTGGATGAACTTGGTGAAGCGGTAGCGGATCCTCTTCCGAGTCAACATGTTATATTCCTGGATGCGGCTTCTCATGCACCTTGGCAGGAAGGACTTGTAGCTGAAAGCAGGGAGGAGGGGGTGGTTCGGTAAAGATGGAGTTGAGATTACCAAAAGGTGGAGGAAGTGAATCATAAATGACAGGAAAGAAAAAGAAAGAAATGGATCCATGTCATGTATCCATCATGGAGGCAGTAATCATCAAAGAATGTCACGTAGTTCTGAACATTGTCTAAAACAACAATGAAAGAGGAAATATAAAGGGGAGTTACGTTAAAAGAATGGACACAGTTCATGAGCATTATAAAGATCACACGCAGAGGTAATTCATTCAGCTGCATGAACACACGTAACGAAAATATCTTAATGCCCACTGTGTCACGAGGAGACTGTCACGCTGCCCTGAAATCGCTATTCATGAGCTGTGCCACATGCGCACCGGAGAGCGTTTGATTTCCCTCGTCTTCGCACCTCGAGCGGGGGGTGAAGCGCATCCTACCTGGTGTCATTGCAGATGCTCACAGGTGACTGGCCGCTCTCTTTGGCGAGCCTCATCATGTCCAGCACCGCCATGCCCAGGCACTCCTCCTGGGCCTCGTGGTTCACTGGAATGTGCACCCAGCCGCTCAGGAAGTCGCTGCGCCACTGGAGGAGGTGAATAAAGGTGAAAGAGAGGGTTGGATCGGGGAAGAGGAGGGTAAACAGACGCCAAAGTACTTCTCAATAAAAAGATAAGTCACTTGTCTGAACTTGGGTTTGAATACACACCGATTGTGTGAGTCACTGAAGAGAAACAAGTGTGGGCGAGCTTTTGGATTTGGTTGCAACTATTTTTGGTTGTCAGGTTCAAATTCAGTAAATCTTTCATGTGCAGATCTATAAACCTGTTGAACAGTCATTAATCTCTTGACATGTAGGTTATGGTGTCAGTGACGATAAAAACAGAGCTCAACGGAGCTACATGTGAAGTTGTAGGAAGACAACTTCCTACAACAAGCATGTGGGAAGGAAAACAGGAAACCCAGCACCCCCCCACCCAATATTTCTGCTTTTAACTAGAACTAGAAAAAGCAAAGCAGGAAATAGAGTAATTGTAAAATGCCAGAAACAAACAGTAAGGTGAAAGTCACAAACACCAACCTGAAAAAACTGGTATGCCATGACACAATCATCCATCACAGGGCTCTCCGTCCCCTTGGACATGCTGTAGCGATGGGCATTCAGAGAATTGCTGCTGTTGTGCCATCCAGGAAAATAGTATCTGGACAGAAAAGGACACCAAAGAAGATCCGGTCAGAAAAGGAATACAGGCATAAAACAGCACATGAAAAGTCTACAGCAGAAGATAAAAAATACATAACAAATTTCTACCTGATTCTGAAGTGCAGGTGCACTCTGGCTGTCTGGTGCAGTTTGAAGATGTGATTAGGCGGGAACCACACCTGGTCACTCTCCCTCATCAGGCTAAACAAGCTGAAGTACACTGGAGCAATCCCTGGAATGAGAAAGAAATCATGCAAGACGCACTAAAAGTCACCAAAACTCGCAATACTCCATGGATCGATGGACTGAAAGTGCTGCAGAGATCAGTTTTCCCATTTCAACTGGCACATTTTCTAGAGGAATAAAGACCAGCTTTTTAGAGCTTTAAAAGCACACATGTCTAACCAATATGAGAACAACAAGTGGCCGATGTTTAGACATAGCAAAGTCATGCGTCATGTGCTCTGACAGTCAACTAACTTTTCCCTGTGGTGTATTCAGTGCAGTTAGATGTGATGACACAACAAAAATAATGACAGTACATCCCAGATGATCGACGTTGTCCAGCAACATGAAAACCTAATTTCAAGTCAACCCTGCCTATTTGCCGTCGGTTTTGTTTAAAAGGCTCAAGGCTTTGAGAAAATGGTGGTGATGCACAGATGCTAGCAATTTGTTTTACCACTCTAATCAGTCAGAATATATTTGGAAATGTTTTATTGAAACCTGCTTGTACACTGGCCCCACATGCCCTTGTCTTGTTTTTGTTTCTGACCGTTCCCACAACCCCCTGCTCTCCGTCTTCAAAACAACAGCACTTGAACTCCCAGAAGGGACCCTCCCCAAAGGATCAAAAAAGTCTCTATCTATCTGTCAAACCGGAGTATGGCGTTTTACCAGTTGAGCAAAGCGGGTCATCAGCAGACAGAAAATGTCATCATACAGCAAAAAGCACTTACAAAGGGTGAAGCAATAGTATGAGGGTGCACAGGAGGAAGTATGCTCAACCACAACAGGGGAAGTGAAGTCAGGGTACTGAGAAAGTTGATCTTTTAGCAAGTCTTCCCATGCATTATTTATTACGGCATAAAATAATTGAATAAGCAATGCACTGCAGAGTAAACTACTGTACTTGTGGAACACACAATGCCGTTCTGTTCACCCTCCACAATATACTTCAAACCATTTTATTTAGAGGTTGGACGCCAACACCAACTACGTTAATATCTATAACCTGACCAATACATTTTTTTCTTATTATACAAAAAAAGGTAGAAATCATCTTCTTATCAAAGTCCAGTCATGTTAGCATTGACTGCTGGGAACATGCTTGGCTTCTCCTGGTGGTGATGTGATGTGTGTACCAATCCACTTCCTTGCATTAGCCTTGCACTGTTTAGCCTATGCTATATCGTAGCACGAAACCAAGTAAAAATTTTATGAACAACATAGACACACCCATGTTGTGTGTTGAACCATGAAAGGTAAAATGGGTGGGAAATGAAAGAAAGGTACACGTAAAGTCTGAAAACCAGAAAACAAGAGAACAGAGGAAGTTCAAAAATATAGCGAGGGGACACAGAAAAAAGCGGAAGATAAAAAGGAGACAGAGGTTGTTTCTTATCGGCCGAAGAAGGGATGAAGCAAGAGCGCGTGGCAGAGGCAGATAGAGCAAAGGCGGAGAGGAAAACAGCCACAACAGTCGACAACTTCCTCATTCTGGTTTGCTACAAAGAGAGACGCAAACAATTAAACAAAGTTCTCTAGTTTCCACGCAGTAAACACCAGATGGACTCTGATAATAGAAACACCTTCAGGAAGTTCTTCTAAAGGAATGACGTTGGCCTTTTTAAAAGAATTTCTCAGCTGTATTGAAGTCGACGAAAAAAAAAAAGACCCACCTTTTTTTGCGAAATATGCAGATGCAAGATAAAATTTAAGAAAAAAAAAAAAAAAACAGCATAAAAGGCCCTTATAAGGTGTTGGGACTCAACAGCTTTAACTCTCCTCAACAGATTCTTCAAGACTCTAAGGGTACGGGAGAGACAAACAACATTTTTCCAAAAGATACTCCCTCATTTGCGGTGGAGAGGTCTGACCAGTACATATTCAAGTTATTTCCATGTGCATCTTGGGCATGGGAAGCATGCTTTGAGCATGTGTCTTGATTGACAGACACTGCAGCCTTTCACAGATATGGTCACCTTACACTTCCATTCCTACAGATACGTCTATTAAAGCGTGCATAAAACAGACGAAGCATGTGTTTCCTCAACCTGAATGATAAATATTTATTTATTATTCACATCAGAAATATCCTTTTTCTGGGCC
>JBCAUF010000052.1:11543628-11556228 GCA_038406115.1 Haemulon aurolineatum | reverse complement strand
ACACACACACACACACACACACACACACGGATGTATCCACAGACCTGCTGTGCCGGCCTCCCGTGGAGAGCACAAACAAGCACTCGTAACTATCTGTCTGCCTGTCTCCGTCTGGCCCACATAATGACCCGTCTGCCTGCCGCTCTGTCTACCTGTCTGTCCTTATAATCATTTGTATTTGTGTACGCCGGACTCCGACTTCTACCCCCGACCTGTTTTTGCTCCTGTCACCGCGTGCGTCTCCCCGCCTCCCTCCGTCTTGCCCGCTCGCTCGTGTTTTGTCACACCGTCTCCCTCCCTCTCCCTCTCCCCCGCCCCCCCCCCCCTCCCCTCCTCCGGCCCGACGTGTCCGCTTCTCTCTCTTCCTGCGTGACTGTATGCCCGCCTGTCTCGCTGTCCCATAGGGTTACGTGTGCGTTGCCGTTCTGACGCGTGCCGGGGCAGAAATGGAAATGCTTTTACCTCGACGCCAGTTTCCCACATTAAAAAATGCACGGCGAATGCCAGGAGGTCCAGACAGTCAGATGAAAGAATTTTGAATGTGAACAGGCTTAATTTTTCTTGTCTTATCTATTCTACTGTAATGTGTTTATGTCTGCCTCACCACTCCTGAGTATTATATATTAGCTCTAGGCTCATAATACAGAGATAAACATGATGCATTCTTAGATATAAAAGATGACGATTGGTGTCCAGTTACTGGAAATTCTTTTCCCTTCTCTTCCTAGCAGGCATTTGTCTGATTAAGAAAAACCTCAAAGAGGATATCAGCTGACGAGTTCTTTTTTAGATTTTTGTCACATCATATTGGCACAGTGTGACTCCTTATTTTTCTATTTATATGAAAACAAAGAAGAATTATCAGGATTATGAGCCAACAGCTGCGTTGCGGTTGGAAGCGGATGTTAAAAATAATCAGCTGGAAGTCATCCAGTATTTCCAAGTTAACAATCTTACTCTTTTCATAATGATGAGCTTAGGTTGTCAGCTGAAATGCATACATTTTTTTGTTGATTGATTTGTTGTTAAAATCAGCTATTATCATCAGGAGTGTATTGTTGCCAGGTCTGTCTCAGCTGCTGGACGCCTGTCCCTCAGACAAGCAGTGGGGAAACTTAAGTCGAAGCAAGTAACAGGACTAAGTTGTGCTCGGCTTGCCAACCAGGTGACAGTACATCACGCTCTTCCCTCTCCCTCGTTCTCACAGCTCCGTTTTGTTCTCGCCGCATCATATTTCTCTCTCTCCTCCATGCAACCCTTCCTCCTCGCATCTTTGATTAGCTCTGTGCTTCCTCCGACTGCCTTCCTCATCCTTTCCTCCTGTTCCTCTCCCTCTTCCAGCCCCTTTCGTCGTACTGTCATCTATTTTTAGCTCCTCGTGTGGTGGGCAGAGGAGGTGCGTGAAAGCACGGGAGTGTGTCTGGATTGCAGGGGGAAAAAGGTGCAGGCTGGTGAGTGTGCGGGGGTATGTTTGGGTCTCGATCACGCTACACCAAATTGCCCTGCACGAGACAAACTCTGCAGGCTTCAGAAAGTCATTAGGGAGCTGAAGATGTAGACCGTGCAGCTCTAAAGCTGACAGTGATTACGCCCCACTGAAGTTTCTAATTTTAGAACAGGCTTCTGAGTAATTAAATGTAATCATCACATCATGTGATCTAAAAATAGCTCGGTTGGTAATTATTCTAGCACGGATTCAGCAGCGTGCTCGGTGCAGAAGGGCTGCTTGAGCTAACCTGTTTGTGAAAATGAAATAAAAAGTGTTGAACTGACTCTACACCAGTCTTTCAAGGGCCTTGCAAAAAAAGCCGGCTGTTGATGTTTGCCATGAGGAAGATTTAAAAAAACAGTCTGGTGAGGTCGTGCTACCTGGGACTGTGTCAGAGCAACTCTCATGCAAAGTGGAGGTGCAGCCTCTGCTGATGCGTGCAAAACCAGGAGCAGGTGCATATCTGTTCGGGGCTCTCAGACCAAATAGACAGAAGGACATGAAAACACCCTCAAATGCATGGACAAAGTCACTGTTCGAATGCAAACACTCTGTGACCTGAAAACATTTGGATCTTAATTGGTTTATGCTTACACATTTTGCACCTTTGGTATAATCACAACAAATTAAGTTACGTTAAGTAGTTGCCACTTTGTGCTGTTTATTTTAATTTTCCATACAGTTGCGGTTTCTCTCCTGGTCTTTCACAGACTCATATGCACATACGGTTGTAAAGGTCAGCGCAAAGCAAAATAACTCAATGCATTTATATTCAAAAAGTCCCTCGGGGAAAGTAGGCCATTTGTGTAATTATATATTACATAAGTGCAATTGTTATACAAGGTTTACATTGTAAAAGATACTAGAACTGTGTGTGAGCATGTTTGCAGTTTTGAATGGGCAGTAACATAATAATGTTATGTGAATGGTATTGTTTATATCGTTGTTATGTTGCCACTCTGACTTTCTTGCTATAATTAGACGTTCTAGGAAACGGTGCTTTCCTAATGTTTTTGATCATGACACATGACATGCACATGATGCTCCAGCTGCAAGTTTTAGTACAAACGCCTCAAGTACTCAGTTATTTCTTGTTAAAGAATATCACAAGCCAACCTAGTCATCGACTTTCTTTTTCCAGGTTGGGTTTAGGCTACTCGAGCCATAAGTGTAATGGCCATATGGCAAGTAAGATCTGTTATTTAACCGTATTAGTAATAAACTCTCTTTGTCGTTGTTGTGTGAATCTTGACGTAGACCACTGATGGTGCATTAAATGTTTAAATATATTCCAGTGGGGTTTTTTTTCCAGTGATCTTAGTGCGCGTCTCTTAACTACATTTAATCTATTTGTTTTGCTTAGGAGTTCTCGATGCTGCTTTAGTTTTACAGCTATTCCTACAAATTAAATGTGAAACGATTTCTTTGTTGGAGTGTTAAAGTGACCGCAGAAGATGTTAATTTTAGCATCACAACATTTTTATTTCTCAGCTGACTGTGCTTTAACTTCCACTATTGAATTGCGCCTTTCAAGCTCTCCTTCACTTGCAGTTTGCACCTACTGTAGAAGGCAGACCCAGTTGCTAATCACATAATTACTTGCCGTGTTAGTGAATCAGCTGCTAATTACACACAGCTGTGAATGCAAATTGAATTATTTGTGGGGTGCTTTCATGTATTTAAATCTGTCTCTCAGTCTCAAACTCTTCAATGTTGCTGCAGTGTATTATTCGTAGATTACAAATATTAAAAATGAGGACTAAAGCAGTGAAAAACGATGTATCGTATTCAGGTTATATTCTGATCACAGTAGAGTACTGGCATGAAAATATCAGCCAGTAAAAATGCAGGTAAGGCTTAATTAATAAACATGTAGAGAAAATGTCCAACCTGATATATTCTTTTTCTTTTATTTATATGTAAAAGCAGATTTTCACTCCACACACGAAAGCGCTTATTTATATCTTATGTCTATGTACTTGTATATCTTTGTACAACAAAAAAGCACATAGTACATGCATTGTAGTTGTCCTGGGGCTAGATTATTTCCTGTAAACTGCACCCAGGCATGCCGTCATTGTTTGACTACAAACAATAACTTCTCTGCATTGTGGAAAGACGAGATTCTTCCAGCTCAAAATGTCTTTTCTTTTTAGAACAAGGTGAAAGGCTGCAGAGATGTTTGACCATTTAAAAAGTCAGTTTTACGAGAACTGGGTTTACACAATTGTAACAGTGTGAAACATGAAACAGTACATTTGAATCTTGGGGTGACTAATAGAACCACTGACACACACACACACACACACACTCGCACCCAAAAAAAAGAAAAAAAAAGAAAAGAAATGGGGAGGGATGAGAGGGTGGGGGAGGGAGGCAGCCTCGTGCCCTTGCACTTGATCATTGGTTGGAGCCACATGGAAGGGGAGGGGCCTCGGTGCCACTGTTTCTGTAGAGAGAGAGGCAGAGGGAGCGAGAGAGAGAGAGAGAGACACAGACACACACAGCAAAGGAGGATAAATGAACACGGGGGTTCTCCCAGCATCGGTATGCCTGCCTACCTCATTTCCACTCAAGACATAGTTGCTCCTCGCTCTGGACAGAAATCGCTGCTGAGGTGTGTTTTTGCAAGTGTGCGTGTTTGAGATATCAGTCACCCCACGCACTGCCTTCATCCTCTCAGCTCACGGCGGTCCGCTGTGATCTTACTGCGAAGGACCAGACAGAAACTGAGACAAGAGCAAGCGGACACGGAAGAGTGGTGAAGGAGAGGCAAAGGAACAAGAGCAAGAAAGAAGAAACGGGAAAGATCAGCGGGAGGACAGATTAAAGAGGAGATATTAATGTCTTAATATCTACTTCCCTCAGTTTATGTACGCAGCACATGACACAGTAATGTCTTTTCACTGGAAGCTGTGACTGTGACTCTGTGGACTGGAGACAGATAAGAGAGAGCCTCAATCTGTGCTTCCTGCAGCTGCACCAGATGTTGAAGACATCTCTGACTTTATAGGGGAGCCTAGGCATTTCAAGCATAGATTGGACTGGAATTCCTTTAAACAAAGTCACGTTTTTGTGCCTTCTGCCGGGAAGTTTGCTTCACTGGAAAAAAAGAAGAAAAGGAATACACACATTTCTTTTTCGTGTGTTTATCTGTTTTTACCCCGGTGGTTTAGTATTTTTGTGCAAAACTGCCTGCGCGGAGGACGGACCTGGGAGGGAGGCTTCCTCGTCATTCTCTGTCCTTTCCATCCCTCCTGCGTTTGAAATGGCAGATGGAGGCAGTCTCATCATGGAGCCACAGCATGGAGCTTTTTGTTTGGGCTGAAACCACCCGGTTGCTCCCCGAACCAGCCAGCTACCTGTCAAAATAGTGGGTTCATCGGTTCATTGTACCCTTGAGAGGGCCCCTTGGACACGTCTTCCTGCCCAAGATGATGAATTCCTCCCTGGACCCACTGAACCAGAGCTCTGCCGACCCGTCGAACATATCTGCTCCCTTCTGCCTGCTCGAGATAGGCTATTCCCAAATTTTCAGCACCTGCCTCCTCGAAGTCTCTATCATACTTCTCCTCACAGTTCTCATTATTTCCGGGAACCTGGTGGTGATTTTTGTCTTCCACTGTGCCCCCTTGCTCAGTCAGCACACCACCAGCGCTTTCATCCAGACTATGGCGTATGCTGATCTGCTGGTGGGGGTCAGCTGCTTGTTCCCCTCCCTGTCCCTCCTCCATCACCTCCAGGGCCTCGACCCCAAACTCACCTGCCAGGTGTTCGGGTACATGGTGTCCGTTTTGAAATCCGTTTCAATGGTGTCGCTTGCATGTGTGAGCGTGGACCGCTACATCGCCATCACACGACCTCTGACCTACGCGTCCCTGGTGACGCCCTGCCGAGTGCGCTGCTGCATCGTTCTAATATGGCTGTACTCTGCTCTCGTGTTCCTCCCGTCTTTTCTGGGGTGGGGGAAACCGGGCTACCACGGCGACGTGGTGGAGTGGTGCGCAGTCGAGTGGAGGACTCGCCCGGCTTTCACGACCTTTATTGTCGCGCTGCTCTACGCCCCAGCTGCTCTCACCGTCTGCTTCACCTACGCCAACATCTTCAAGATCTGCCGGCAGCACACCCGGGAGATCAGCGAGCGCCACGCGCGTTACAGGCCCCAGCAGCTGCAGGGCCCGGGATTGACAGTGGGATCTGTGGTCAAGGACAACAGCGCGGTCGAGCAAGGGCAGTTGCCCCACTTGTCCCAGCTGCAAAAATCCCAACCACAGTATCAGCAGCCCACATCGACATACCCAGACAAGCGATACGCCATGGTACTGTTCCGTATTACAAGCGTGTTTTATATCCTCTGGTTGCCCTACATCCTCTACTTTCTGTTGGAGAGTGGAGGGATCTACCACCATCCAGCAGCCTCGTTCCTCACCACATGGCTGGCCATCAGCAACAGCTTCTGTAACTGTCTCATCTACAGCCTCTCCAACTCTGCCTTCAGGAAGGGCCTCAAACGCCTCTGCTCCTTCTGTTTACAGCGCAGCGGCAGTGGCTTTGGGGTTAGGAACACCAAAAAGGCTTTCGTTGGCTCTGTTGAAAAAGGATGTGTAGGACCGTACGGATATGGTCACGGGGAAATGGGTATCGGCACGACATGCCATGTGTAAGGAACATGCAGAGGATACCCTTGTGCCAAATTGGCATTTGAACTTTTTAAAGGATGCCTGATGTGATTGCTGTAAAATGTCTCCTCCTCTTCAGCTGAAACGCGCTGTAAAGAGATGGAACGAGGCGTCGATCTGCCGCTGCTGTTTCTGTCGCATTTGGAGGTTACACAGGCGTCCTCTCTGCACACACCATAGCTGGCAAAGACAGAGAAAGGGAGCCAAGATCAAAGCACTGAAGGAGAAAAGGCCTAAATAGCCCTGCAAGTTGTTTTCGAAATGGTCATGGAAACCCAGCATACTGTACTGTGTATGGGCAGGGGTGATCGATGGAAGAGAAAGAGAGAGAAGGGTGTCTGAAAATCTGTGGAGAAGTGAACTCCTCTGAAGTCAAACAACATTTTTATCTATCAGTTTTCTTTCATGTGAAGTGGATCCTTAACTTATTTTGCCAAAACATCAAAACGTTCCAAGAAAAGTGTTCTGAGAGGCTGTATGTGAAACAATATGACTCTTGTTGCCAGACTATCAGGACATTTATGAGCTGAATGCAAGAAAGAGGAAATGAATTCAAGCAGATGTGCTGTGTTTTAGTAATGTCGTGCCGAGGTGTACTGCCAATAGCAAGCTCCTTAAATGTGTTTTTATGTGCTCTTAGCCAATTAGTATTTGAATACTAAAAGTGATGCAACAGTGTGTTTGTGTATTTGTTGTGTCTCTTGTTGATGATCGATTGAGCTCAGTCCATCAAAAAATGGAAAGCGATGACTGCAGGTCTACACACAGTACAAATCTGTCATTTCATAGTTTGTTTGCACTGGCTGAACGGATTATAGTTTGTCAGCATCAAGACTTCGATTCATGAACTTTTACACTTTAAATTATTAATTGTTGTTGTGCAAGACAAACGTTATGCCGTGGGTTCATGCAGTGGGCCTGCTGTTTGTAACATATGATGTGAGATGCTACCCAGCTTTGGTGTACGACTGTTAATCTGACAAAAAGCAAATGTCATTGTCAGTGCGTTTCTCTTTTTCATGAATTTTTTAAATCTTTGTTTCATTGCACCTTTTGTTTTTTTAATTATGTGACCAGACTTATTCCATTACTGGTGTCCAAGGCAAAGCAAGACCAAGAAAGGATGTATATTTACACTTATTGTTGGTACATCTTTGGATTGGCTGAGAGGAGTGGTCCAATCAGTGTGATTGTGGAAATTTCCAAAGTTCCAAACCTTACTGTATGCTGTATTGTGACTGCAAACCGGGTCTAGTGTACACGCACGCACGTACACACACATGCAAATACATAAACACACACATACACGTACATAAACACACACAAACACAGGAGGTTCACATGTAAACAGAACAGACAAATAGCCCATTCACTCTGCCAGCAGGCTAACCTCTGCATGGCACCATGAAGAGGGACTGACCTCTCAACTCCCTGGGAATCGCAGTTGTGTGTGTGTGTGTGTGTGTGTGTGCATGCATGCATGCGTGGTAGTCTGTTTCTGCCATCTTGTCCCCATGTGTAGTTTTGTGGGTTCTTTTCACTCTGAACTTGTTATTTAATACAAACTATTCAAGTCCAATAATAAGGCGAAATGAGTCCAAGTGTACATACGGTCAGAAACTCAAATAATTGTGAAAGATTATCTGTATTTTGGACCATGAAGACTCGTGTTACAGTTTATTTAGGTGCAGATAATCTAGCTTTATATACTTTATCCAGTCTACCAAAGAACGTTTAACAGATATTCTTGGATTATATTTTTTTCTAAATATCTAATATATGAAGATTTAGTAAAATGCAAGTGGGTTTTACACAAACTTTGCGTAGGTCCACTGCACTGTGTTGGCTCAGTGATGCCTTATGTGCATGAATATGACTGTTTTTTAGTTTATAGTGAAATATTGTTGCCTTGATGAAAATGAACTGTTGGGGAAGTATTTTCCTTGTACGTTTGGGGAGGGCTCCATTTATAGACACGCGACTGTTTTTACAGGGAACAGCACGGACTGGAAAATTGAATGCATGTGCAGAGGGTAAAATGCACATTAGCCAGCCTCGATTGCACATTAACTACAGAACAACCTGAACCACATTTTGCTGTGTCACGTAAAAAGTGTGACTGTTAATTCCGCTACTCTTCAGAAATTCATAACTTGCCATCATTGTTCCTCTCTTCTGTAGAACTGAAAATAACCAGGAGCAAACACATGACTCAAAACTGTTAATTGTCTTGCATGTATTTGTGGGTGTGTGCATAGGGTGTGTATGAGTGTGCATGCAGGTATGTTAGGATGCGACCATCGGCTGAATTGGACTGTTTACGGTGTTCTAGAAAGGGTGGTAAAAGAGTTATCACCTTTCAGTGTTTTAGCTGCACATCACTGTCCTCGAGTATACTGTATTTCGTGAATGTATGAGTATGATGTACAATGGTGGTAGATAGATTCACGTGTTGTCTTTAAATATTTTGGCTGTCATCTGTGAAGCATTGCCAAATATTGTAATCTATCCTATTTGTACCTGCTTTTGTTCAGAGATGGCTTGTACAAAAATAGCGTGTGCAGAAATGGCATATTGAATGTCTGAGTGTCAAACTACAGAAATTTATTTTTGTAAAAGTACTGTCTTATTTTCTTGTGAAGTATATATTGCAGAATCTTAAGTAGGTTTAGTAGCATGTTTACTTATTGAGATGATTGAAGCTGTGTCTTTACAGTTTAAAGATGCATTTTATTTTACTTGGACAGCTCACTGCGAAAAAGCCATTATTTCCCACAGCAGTTAATGGTACAATTCCTCAGATATGTGTAAGATTTAGGGCAAAGTTTCTTGGGAAATTATTATGCCAAAACATGCTCACATTAGCGTTCACACACACACACATTCCCCTTTTCCTGTGGGAAAACAATCCGCTCCCATGTTCTCAAGGGAACAATGCTCTGGTGGTGGCTGTGTGGACGCACAGTGCCATGTTGGACCAGATTAGAGAGAAGAAGAGGGAATATCGACCACTAGTGCTGGTTTAGGAAGCTAATTGTAGATTAAATTCAGTCTTCTGCTTTGAAAGCAACGTATTAGGAATAATCGGTAAAAGAAAAACAGGAAGACCATCTTATTTAATTTTAACATCTTACAAGTTATCCAGAAGCAGGAGAGGGTGACTGCTGTATCTTCATCTTCATCTCTTTGCCTCTTATGCACACAGCTTTAGATGCATCGCACGGCAAGCAGAGTCCATATGTAGCGAATGAAGTCACATACGTTATATGTGGCTCAATGTAAATAAAAATCAATTAAATGAGATCAAATGAAGCTGATAAGCGCAATTGGGGCCTTATTTGTAACACTATAAATCCATGTTGAGGCACGAATTTTTATCTTGAGCATGTTGTTCACTCAGTTCAGAAAAAAATGTTTTGTAATTAACAACAACAAAAATATTCTACACCAACTAAATCCAGGTTGGCTTGGTGGAGTAGAGAACGTACAGTACCCGAATGGGCAGTACAGCCTCGTATAGTGCACTTTAATACACACGCTCACACAATCACACACACACTCCCTTATTCGTCTTTTAATCTGTATTGGATTTTCATCCTTGTGTTTTTGTAAGGCTCTAAATAGGCCCCACCAGACCCCCGCTAATGTCTGACTCATGACCCAGCTGCTCTGAGGAGCAGATTATTATCACATTAAGACGAGACCGACCACTGTAACAACTCGGTCTGGAAACGTCCCAAAAGACACATTGCGTGTGTTTTTGACCACAATGGACGCTGAAGGTCACTCGCAGTGAACAATAGTGCATTTGTAAATTTCAGATTGTGAATATGAAGCCATCACTGAATGAGATCATGACACGCCATGTTGTATTTCATATGTTGTTGTTTTTTTTAAAGATGTACAGTATGCTTATATAGATGGACAGTTGTGGGATGCAAATGGTAAAACATGTTTCATTTTGCTGTCATGAAAGTCAGTCTCTGTGATGAATAAGATATTTTTCAATACATGATGCTTTGTAGGTGACAGGCCTATACTGTATGGTATTGTGAGATGTTGTGTATCTGTACTGAGCAAATAAATGTAATGTTATCTCAATGTGTTCAAATCTCCTTGCACAAATGTCTACAAAAGAGAGGCATGGGTGCTTGTGTGTGCTTGCTGCATGCTGTGTTATTTGTGATAAATCTTGCAACTGTAACTTTTTGCACTGTTGTCGTCAGTGAGGTGGAGGGCTTGGCTTAATACTGCTGGCTGAACATCAAGTCGTGTAATTTATAAGAAAAGTCTAATAGCCTTACATTCGCACAGCATTTCCCGTCTTTTGCCAAATAGTAAATTCCTCAGTGTAGATTGTTGCAGATAAAAATAAATTGTTGCCGTGTTAACATGCTGCAAATGGCCTGTACTACAGCAGCACCATATTTGTGCAGGCAGTTGGTGTGCTGAATTTGCAATGCTGGCAAAGCTGCAGTGGGAAATGTCAGTGGACTCAATTGGAAAATAATACCATGTGAG
Source organism: Haemulon aurolineatum (assembly GCA_038406115.1). Lineage (NCBI taxonomy): Eukaryota > Metazoa > Chordata > Actinopteri > Lutjaniformes > Haemulidae > Haemulon > Haemulon aurolineatum. Next base: position 11,545,539 of record JBCAUF010000052.1, on the reverse strand, counting down.
AATGCAGGCCATTGTAGCTTTGGCAGTGCATGTAATATGTGGTGTTGTCATTACGATTTACATGGCCTCTTCCCCTGTCTGTCATCTGCGCTCTGATCAAATACATATTTTGCCTGCGCTCCTCGTGCTGGAGCAGTACGCCAGTGTGCAAATGGCACAAAAAGTAGGGCACGAGACAGACGATTAAGATTTAATGATAGATGACGCTAAGGTGAGGAAACAGCTACGGGTAGCTGGAGCGTGTGCTCTGTCGAATACAGATTATTTTAAAGGAACTACTGAAGGAGGCATTGAATTTTGTGGCATTTGCTGTTTTAAAATAAGAAATTCAGGCCGCATTTGTGTGGAAACATCTGTCAATGCTCTGCTAATTTAGAAAACAATACAGTTACTGTCACGTTCACAGTTTCTTGTATAGTTTAAGATTGAATCGGGTGAAAAAATCAAGTGTAGCTCTGTGGGTTGTTTGGTTGAGGAGCAAGGTTTGTATCGAGCTTGATAAATATCACCCCGTGTTCTCTTGGCATCTCAGCAGGGTCCTTTAGGAGCAGAGAAAGAATAACAGAATGACATGTCAGCTATTGTGTTGAGTCAGAGAAAATCAGGGACATAAACAATGGAGGGCTAGTTACTCAGCCTTCCCACGGAAGCCCTACTCCGGTACTTTATTCCTAGCTTTAGAGACACACGCACACACTAACACATACATGCACACATTGTAGCTTGGCCATTTTTGGCTTACCGACATACAATAAAAACTCCTCACTGGGGGTAAGATGAAAATGTTTTGTCCCCGGACTTCCTTTTTCGATTTTTAGATGCTGTTTGATTTCCCTCCAGTACTACTCTGGCAGTTAGTTGCCACTGACAGTAGACAGTGCTTTGACACATCCATAATGTTTGTTAAGACACTAAAACAGAGACTGAGCAGGGGTTGCTGTTGGTTTCCTTGGCTGTCATGTCATGCGCCTTATTTTCTGTTTTTTGTTATGAGAAAAGAGGGAACCTTGGACAGGGGAAGAGATCTGTGGCTCAGCAACACAATGTCTCTTCTTTGCAGTCACCGTTGAGATAATCAGAACATGCAGTTTTCAGATTTAACTTATGCAATAGGACAATGCAGGAGAAATACCCAACAAATCCAAAATGTGCAGTATATAATGTACAGCACCCAAGATGATTAATGAGCAGCAGCGATCAGGACGGTCACACTGCATTGTGTTATTGGCCTTCTCAGAGGTTCTGAAGAGGTAATACATTTAGCCATATTTTTTAGGTATTCTGATAGGCCTGTCAGCCAGGCTAGCTGTTGATCTAACTCGCGGCAAGTAAGAGTTAGTGTTTTTCCAAAATGTTGAAGTACACTGAGCATACTGTATAGAAGAACAGCAGAAATGGATTAGCAGCAGTAACAGACTGGGTCCAAGCTGACCACAGCCTCAGGGTTTTGTGGAGTGGTCTAACCCGTTACATTCACCTTGAAAATAATACAGTAAGTAACACAGTTATTTAGTGATACTCTATCCTTGGCATTTTCTTTCTCTTCTCTCTCTCTCTCTCTCTGTACTTTTTGAACTCGCTCTCACACATTTCCGTCCACTACCACGAGACACTGGATATGTTTTCTCTCCCCTCTCACGCTACCCTCATTCCAAACCTCACTTTAACTGAATAGACAGACAGAAAGGAAGCTAATTGGCCATTATGTCAGAGGTCTTTGTACATGCTCTCAGCACTTCAGATAAGTATGGCTAAGTGGTGCTTGTATAAACATGGATCCTTATCATTCACTGAGAGACTGTGGCCCAGTGTAATGGGCCCTTCACACTGGACACAGTTACTCCCCTGAGCTCTAAAACTCATCAGTGCCCGTGACTTTTGCTGTGAATTAACAGATTTTCTGGAGTGCCT
>JBCAUF010000052.1:11183664-11193739 GCA_038406115.1 Haemulon aurolineatum | reverse complement strand
ACGGTAGAGTACAAATCTCTACCGTCGCCAAATTTCTACCGTCTCTACGGTAATACCGTCTATACCGCGCACCCCTAATTTTCAGGTGATGTGTCCTTTAAACTTTGATGGTTTTATTCTGAAATAAAAAATAAACTCATAATGTCCTCAAAAACCTTTTAATGTGTTTTTAGAAAGTTAGTGAAAAGGTCTCTTTTGAGTGTCAATTACATTATCCTTAATAACTAAGGCTGCGCTTTTGAAATCACGAGGCAGCTACCTGCAGGAAGGCACATTAGACATGCAGTGAACGTCCGCTGGAGGTGGCTGTTGATGAATCGTAACCGATTTCTTTTTAATTAAAAGGAACAGGCACGCATATTTCACCGGGCCGTGAATAGAAACACCTGACAAAAAAAACTTGGGATTCAGATGCAGGATGAACTCAACTTCGTGTCACTTTAGAGACTTGCACGACTTTGTGTCTTAGTTGAACGCGGCGATAGTGGCGGCATGCTGCGGGGCTGCTTTTAAAAAAATCAGGGGCTGGGAGGATTGCGAGGGGAACCCGCCGAATCCAGCCGAATTCTGGTTAATTATGGATCCTTTTTGTCTGTCGATGACGTAGCCGGCCTTCTTGGTCTCTCGGATCATCGCTGTGTGTAATACTCATCCATTCACGTGAGGGGGTGGAGGGGGAACAAGGGCATCGACATCGTTCCCGGTGTGCCTTTACCTGAAATGTCAAATGACTGTAGATGTTTCAGGCTGGAGTACAGGCTGCTCTGTCCCTGAATGAGGTTGCTGGATTGAGCCTTGGACCACCGCACTGCCGCTCCTGAGTAGAAATCAAGTGGCGATGAGAGCGAGTGTACGTGCCTTATGTGCGAGTGAAAAGGGAGGCAGAGTGACAGATCAGCGGGAGAGCCGCAGGGAGGGAAAAAGGGGTGGTGGTGGTGGTGGTGGTGGTGGGGGATGAGGGGGAGTCAGTCAGAGAAAATTAGCCCCACGTGTTGCGAGGGAGCTGACATTGACTCGTGAGTGAGTGAATTTGCTTTCAGTGCTTCATAACTCCTGCGCCGCTCTCTTCTGTCAGATGTGAACGCTGCGAAATCCGGGCGGGAAGACTATTTTTACAAAGAGCAGCGGATTAATTGGTCATCTCATTTTCACTCTGTTTTAATATCCGCCGCCGCCGCCAAAAAAAAAAATTTAATTCCCTCCCGTGTCTCTCCTTTCCTTGCTCGGCACTCTGTGTCATTTTCTCACACTTACCCATCATCTCTCTCCTCCTGTCTTTACCAGGTGAGTGCCGATTTCATAAAGAGCGGCGAGTTTACCCTGGAGAGGATGGGAGTGACGTACAAGGCCAAGGCCCACCTCAAATCTCCATTTGACCCTGAGAACAAGCGCGTCAAAGGCATCTACGCTTGAGAAGGACCACACATGATGTAAGAGCACTCTGGTTGGAGGGTTTTTTTTTTTGTTTTTGTTTTTTTTTCTTAAATGCAGATGCAGCTGTTTTCGTCTTAACCTCTCTGTGAAATACCACGTTATCTCAAATGTTGATCGTTTTATTCATATCGCATCCGCTGATGGAAATGGAGGGGATGCAGTGCGATGAAACCTCTGCTCACTTCACAGTTTCGCCTTTTACAGACGGTCTAAAATCTGTATCGGGCCGACAAGAATCTGACCTTACTGTTTTGTTGTTAAGCTTCATTTCTCCGCACAGTGTTCTCTTGTGAACGCTTCCATGTGAGCAGTATTACTGTGAAGACAAACACACATCGTAGGGAAAGAATTCCTACCAGTGCACCTGTGTAAATGGACACGTTCGTGATCCAGCTAACTCTGAACAAGTCTGCAATTTCCCTGGATTTATGGACTCCAATAACAGCACATGGGTGATTTTTTTATATATAAATAGAAACCAAACTGAACAATCTTTGTTAAATGGAGATATACAGAACGGTGCCTTAATCTGTCCGTGCCGCAGTAGTTTTCTAGTGGCGAGGTTGCGTGTGATGATCTGTAGGCTTCCAATGAAAACGCTGCTCAGCCTTAAATAACTCAGGAAGTCTCCATCTATCTTTATGAAGAACTAGCAGTGAAAGTGAGGATAATATTATAGGTGTAATGACAATGTTTTATATGACGCACATACAGCTGTAACAGAAGTAAATACCATTAAAGGCCTTTGTGTACATAAACCGAGAAGAGAAAACTACAGACCTTTATTAGAAATTCACTAATATAAGAGAGGAACCATTCATTCTAATTTTGTACTTGCAGTGCACAATATTATGTTATATTGTCGTGGCGTAATGTTTCATTTCTAATTCATGCTATGAGGCCATAGAGTGCTGTATTAGGGAATAAAAGTCTTGTCAAACTGTTTCAGCAGCCCTTCAGGCAGTTTGAGTCAGATTACAGTGACTGATGTCTGCGCTGATAACAGTGACTAAAAACAGAGTTCAGCTCGCTTCGTATGGCATCTAAATCTTAGGCAGACAGCACGACGGTTTATCAGAGTTGGATGGAAAAGGGGGAAAAAAAAAAAAAACACCCGGGGGCACGTTGATATCAGCCGGGGACGAAACACTAGCTGGAGAGAAATGACGGAAAAAGACAGTTATCGGAAAGCAGTTGTTACACAGAGATCCCCCTTGTTTTCTGATCTGTCCCCCCTGTTGCTGTGCTCCGCGGTGATAAACGTCTTTTGGCGCTGTTGGCAAACTAAATTCTCTTTAGTTTAGTTTTTTTTAATGGATGCATAGTTATTTAACAAGGCTATCTTATTAATTCGGGCTTTCTCAGGAGCTCTCGTTTTCTCTTGCTTTGCCGGTACAGTAGATCAAACTCAACATCCCGTGACTCGGCTTCAAGCCCTCCGAGCAGCTCAAGGGGCATAATCACTTCTCTTACTGTTGAGCAACAGTATACTGAAATAACTAATAATTTCTAAATGTGAGCAAAGTATTGTCAGGATTATATGGTAGGACTTGATCGAGTCCATACAGGTTCTTTGGGACAGGTCTTAATTTGACAGTTTGACTCATCTACACATCGAGAACTTATGGTGCCTCTACAGTACATGTGTACTCTGTATGTGTGTGTATATATATGCATAGAAACTAAAGCTGCTAACATGTTTGTCTGCTCTGTGTGGACAATTCATGGTGGTTGGAATGGAAAAGTCTTCCTATGCTTTCAGTTGTAACAGAAAAAGCTGATTGAACCGAACTGATTATTGTCTTTAACGTAGGTATGTGCAGTAATCAAAGCTATTTTGTAGATTGACGAACGTACAATGAAAAAATGTACTTAGACATTTTTCTGTTTTGACACTCACTGTAGCTCACAATTTGATTATTAATCATGTTTTCCTTCTGTGTTTACATCCTCTTACGCTGGCACAGTTTTGGCCAAACAATAACCAAAGTTCACCACACACACACACACACACACTATGTGAACAGCAGCCACTGAAAGCGTGTGGAAGGAGAAGGTGGCACTTGTGTGTACAGTATAGCTACTACTTGCCTCTCAGATGTGTGTTGCTGCACGTTCAGCACAAAATGTTTACTAATGTGGAATGATTCATTGATTCTGCCCAGAAGGCCATTAATCATGGAAATGGTTGTTCTCAGTAGTGGCTTAGGTTAATAACAAGATTTATATGGGAAATGTGAAACAGACTGATAAAACACTATCACTACTGGTCCTCCAATGCAATATGTCCAGAGGTTTCTCTCCTGATTCAGTGAAATTTCTCTTCCTGCCACAGCGCAATGTCAATATCGCAAAAAGCCTTGATAGATAGAAAACAGGCCAAGATGACTCTTACATGCAAAGACTATCAGTTCTTTTAAATATGGTTCTGTGATTCCTGTTGCTGCTGTTATTGTCCTGTGAGGAAACTTTTTGGCCAGTTGAAAGAACAAAAGCGACCAGGGGAAAGATATGTATCAATGATTCTGTCCAAAGCATTTGTGTATTAATAAACTCATTTTTAACTGCCAACATTTCTGTGACATTTGTTATTTGATGTGCAAAAACAATGCAAAGACACGCAGCGGCAGCGGCATGTGGCAAAAGAGAGTGAACATTAAAAAAGTGATGAGTGAAAATTAATTAATTTGTTTTGTTTTTTACTGTGATTACCACAGTGAGTTCATTCAATGTAGAATTTATTTTTATTACAGACTGAAATTATTAACCAAATAACACAATGACATTTTGCATCCTAATGATGCATGTTAGTCATTATCAGAATCACGGGGAACAAAGTGGAACAAAATAAATTTGCAAGAGCAGTAAAATCATATTAATTCACTTTTAATGTAACGCATCAAAAGTTAACGACAGCTTTGGTCCCAATTTGCACCAATTTGTTAGTCATGCGTAATTTTCTTCGGTACATGCCAATCCCAACAGACCTTTCTCACAGCAGCCATTTTGACATGAAATCGCAGGGTAAACACAGGTGTTACCAGTGATGCTAATTAAGGTTTTGTTCCTTTCCGCTCAAACAGAGTCAGGGTGCTGCTGTTGTACACTGGAAAGCCTCTGCTCCACGAAAATGAACAGACCCTGATTAGTATAATTGAAAACACCTGCGTTTACACTACGACTTCAAGTTAGTAATAGAGCTTTTTCACTGCACACATATTTAGTGTCGGAAACGATGCCCTTGTCCAAAGCTTTGAGACATGACATATGATTAGGATTATCATTAATGAGCACATGTTGATAATAACACAGACAGTGGATGTTTATGTAAGCATATAATTACAGCAGGTGTCAGAAAACCCAACAGAGGACGTCATCGGTCCCCAGGACATGCAGCCGAGATGAAACCGCACTCAAATTCTGCAAAGTCACAGGAGCTTCTTTAACTTTCCCCCCAATTTAGGTGACCTCTCCCCGGGCTGGATCCGCTCAGACCGGGGGTGTAAGGGTGCGGCTGGTGGGAGGTGCTCCTCCCTCACAGGGGTAGCGAGGTTTTTCAAGGTTGGAGGTAACCACCGGGATTGGCTGCTTGTCCCAGTCTCCCTGGAGAAACAGATATATGATGCCGGTGATGGTTTGTTTGGTGTCCTTGATATTTAGACAGCAGGCTCTATAATGTATCTGCACAGATGTCACAGTACAATGTATCAAACACAAAATAATACACTCAATGGCATGTTTTGTGGTCTTCAGTGTTTTTTAGTCCGACATTTTTAAGACTATAAATGGCTGTTTCCCTCTCTTTTTCGCGAGGTCCAGCTCCCAAACATTACAGCATTGTGAAGTGATTAATTTCTGCTCAGTGTTTTGCCACTTAATCTGTCTTTTTTTTTTTTCTAGCTTGTGATGGCGTCGCCAATAATTACCTTCTCGCTCCCTGAAAGTGAAAACCGTAGGAGTCGGTGTACTCGCGTGTGCCTGGAGCTCAATTCAAAATGTCAGAAATAACTAAGAAATCTTAAATTATTGCTTACTCTTCATCTTAAATTATTGCTTGCTCTTCATTGGACGCGTTTAGCTCACCCCGTGTTCGCCTGAGCAAGTTGTGGGTTTAAGACACTGTGAGGCTGTGGCCTTCACTTGATGATTGCAGCTTTTGTCTCTTTTTATGCCGCCCAAGTCTTCTTTTCTCATCATTCCTCCTCGCAACGTTTTTTGAATGCCAGGCAACTTCTGCCGCCCTTCATGCCGAGCGTCGACAACTACAAAGGCGAACAACACTGCGAGAGCCTGACTTGAAGCCCGGCCGGCGAATTACTTGAGATTATTTCACGCTTGATTGCCTCACCCAAAATATCTTGAAAGCAAGTTGTAGCCAAAGTCTTTTCGCTTGCCTTCCAGCAGTGGCACCATTAATGGAGAGCATGCCAGTTTATGAAAATGACCACCCATTGTGGAGGGAGTTAACAGGATAAGTGAATGAAAGTAAAAACGCTCTTGACAGTATCTTTATTTATGTATGAAGAGATCAACCAGTATGCTTTGTACTTCCATGAAGTCCGTCCGATGCTTGTCTGGATTTCCATGGTGGGCTCCAAACCTATAGCTCAGATCAGCTTTACTTTACGTTTTCTGTCTGTTTTAGGCGAATTTGCTACTGATGCTACACGCCAAGGAGAAAAAACTTGATCAAGGCCTCCACACGGTCGGTTTTGAGCTGTAATTGATTTATCCGCTCTGATCTAAACATCGTGTGTGTCTGTGTTTGTATTACAAGCTAACAAGCTGTCCGTTCAGCTGGTCCGACTACGCTGTCCAACTGATGTGTGCCTTTGAACCGGCGTAATTGGCGGCTTGGCGGTCGATTGTGGCGTGGCGTGCGCGACGGGCCACTCACGGGGAAGAGGAGCGCCGTCGACTGGTTGCAGTGCATGGATATGGGGGCCGTGTTGTACAGGGAGTCCAGCACTTCGACGGCGAACTCGTCCCACTGTAGCTGGGAGTACTGCTCCGTCACGCCAACCTCTCCGCACACACACTTATCGTGGAACCTGGGTCGGGGGTTGGGGGGTGGGGGGGGAGCGAGCGAGAGGGAGGTTGAAGGAAAGTCGATAAAAGAGGGAGGCAGAGCGAGATTGAGAAAGGGAGGAGGAGGTTGGAAAAAAAAGAGCTGGTGTTCAGAGAACACAGTTTCACTTTAAAGGACAAAGCATCTGGTTTTTCGAGATTAAAAGAAGTAATCACTCCGTTTCCCGCGAGCGAAGGGTGGAGGGGGAAGGGATGAATGCTGAAACCAAAAATTGCTTAGTCACACGGGAGATGGGGAGGAAGATGCAAAATGAGAAGGGGAGAATGAAGGACATGGGCAAGGAGCAAATGATTTTGAGGAAGAGAGAGAGTCGGCTTGAGTGCGTGTGCTACCTGTTAATGAAGCTAAAGTATTTCTGCAGGTATCCTGGGTCGACGTGGGTCTTGCACAGCTCCAGCTTAGTTCGGGGGTAGTAGTGAATGTAGTTCACACACATTTCCTCCATGATGCCAAAACCACCCTGAGGAGACATGCAGCAAGGTGTAGATATGCAGTACAAAGAGCCAGATGTAGGTATAGAACGAGAGGTGGATTTGAAGAAGGAAGATGCGAGGGAGATTAGAGAAGGCCACACTCAAGGTCCTGCTGTTGTTCGACGGGGGCCCCCGAGGTGAACTTTAGCACCGTAAAAATAGCCACCACTCACCACGGTGGGTTTGGTCCTGTCCTCCGTGTTGTACGTACACTTTGTTACGAGGACGTCACCCTGCAGGATCAAGCACAAACACACCAGCGGCGCACCGCGTTTCAGGTTTCGCGAAAGAGCACCGGAGATAATTCAAGGTCACAGACAGAGAACGAGTTATTTAAGAGTTGTTTGTTGAGCAGAAATTCTGCTTTGGTGGAGCTCAGCTGCTGCGGCTTTGTCTCTGTCGGTCTCCGGAGAACTTCCCACCTCAGCACTGATTTTACAGCCTGTTGTCCCAATTAACACTCCATTTAAGCATCTTGTACAGCAGAGAGGTATTCTAATTCAATACTTTCAATGCACAGAGGGGGGAAAAAAACAACTACATCTGGGGCACTACCGTTCAGACGTAGTAAGCTGAGCTCGCAGAAATGTACAATTCTTTCCTGAACGTAAAATCTGCACTGTGGAAAACTAAACCACCACGTTTATCCATTTCAAATGCAGGCAATAGCGAGCCACTTCATACTCACGGGCCAAACATTCACCATTTTCCTCAAAACTCGGATCGTCTACAGGAGAAAAGAGAAAACAAATACGATGTGTTAAACATTTGTTTTTTGGATTCCTGCGTTTCTTTCAGCCGAATGTTTGGACATGATTCCACTGATGGTTTCTCGCTGATAACGATCACAGAGGATTAAACAGAACAGTGGTGAATTTGTCCTTGTCGCCACTGGATAGATTTTTTTTTTTGCACTGCATTTCTCTCTAACATCCTAACTTTGGGCATAATTAGACACTTTGTGTACAGTAGATTTTCAAAGGCAGTCAGATAAAACACTGGTTGCTCTTGATGCTTACCTCGGAGGCAGCTTTCATATTTATTAGCTGTGTGTGTGTGTGTGTGAAAAGGTCCATTAGCTTTTGCTGTGAATGGTTTGATAAAGTCTTCACACGCCTAATGAGGCTGCAGGCTTTGAAACAACACCGCCACACAGGTACACTCAGATTAGTCTGACATCAACAGCAGCTGGAGATTGTATCAGACAGTCTAGCAGATGTCCTTCATTGCTCCCTGTCTCTCACTCTCGCTCCTTATGTGTGTGTGTGTGTGTGTGTGTGTGTGTGTGTGTGTGTGTGTGTGTGTGTATACCTGCCTCAGGATATCATGCATGCAAAACCCACAACAGATGTCGTCTGCTATCTCTCAATGATGTTAATGTTGCTGTTTGTCAGTTTGGATGCAGAGCTGATGGTCACTGCCTGATGACTTGAGGCCTTAATTCATGTCGTGATTGATATAACTGCAAGTGTTAATCACAGAAAGGTTATAACTCTCAGTGGCAAAGTGCACAAAAGCTCGAGTAATCAGTGATTAGCCAGCTTTGTGAGGCTTCAGTCAAAAGCAGTAAACACTTGTAAAAAGGTCAAATGCAAGTGTTAACGGGTACAAAATGGAGCACGTTTTGTGTATTCATCCACCGGTCAAAGTAGTTCCAAACAAATGTGCCATTTTCTCCTGATTGAGTAATGTTTGCTAAAAATTCCAATATGTCCTTCGGTTTTCGGGGATCACTTTGACTTTTTTTTACACTCCATTTAAAGATTTATGTCCTCAGTATAAACTGATGAGCTTGGGGCTAATGCAGTGTATCTTTACGGGATTTGTTGACGAAATAGAAGAGCAAGAGAAATGTAGAAGAATAATTCATATTTTTGGCTTTTAGGGACTTGCGTAGCACTACTTCTTTGACTTGCATCTGCTGTAGCTAAGATTAAGTGCAGAGGAGATTTTAAGTAATCAATAATGCCACTCCCTTAGTCTAGTTCTTAAAATATCACATGGCCATTGTTTTCATTATTATTATTTTTGTTTAGCTTGTTGAAAAACCTGTGTATATATGGGTCAACCACTTCGAAATTAAAGGCTGATTCTAAGACGACATTGTGATGAGATTGCAGGCTTTTATTTTGAAAGGTGCAGTAGAATCAGTCAGTAGAAACAGCCAGCTTTAGACTTCATTTCTCAGTTATTTGTTGGGGATTATGTTTGTCCTAGTGGCACTGAGCTCAGGGTGGTGTGAAGTAAAACTCACTTTCCTCCAGTCTAGCATAATATAAGATACAATGCACACAGGTGGATCTCTTTGTCGAGTTCCTCCGGGTGAACTGAGACCTGCTGTTGCTCACCTGGTAATGTGTACTGAAGTGCTGGTCCTCCTGGACCACCTCCAGCTCTTTGCCTTCCCTCACCAAAACTGTCCTCACCCCACGCCCCGCCAGGTGGGTGTGCAGCTGGGACGCAAAAATATAGATTCCTCCTGCAGGCAAAGCCTAGATAGATGAAGAGAAACTTTTTAAGGGCAAGCCCCAACCAAGACTTTTGTGCTCGGGGACCAAAACCTAAAGAAATATGTGGCCGCGTTCTTAACATTTGAACCAAAAATATTGCAGGAAAAGATGTAGTTTTTTGTATACACACAGTCTGGGTGCACTTGGAGGTGCAATATCCACTGAGGTAAAAGGTGTTTTGTTTGGGTGGGATAGCCATCACGGGAGTGTAGACGAGACCCAGCTCCATGATCCCGGCATCATACCGCCTCAGACTAGGGGTGTAATGTAACCGTATTCCTGATGAGTCATGACGGCCTGCATGAGGAGTATCATAGAACATTAAAATATGTCACATACAGTCACTTTATCAGTAGATGACATGAACATCGGTTGACTTGCAACATCTGGAGTTCAGCCTCAGCTTCTTTTATTTATCTGTCTATTGTCAATCCTCTATTAAAGGCAAAAAATGCCTCTTAGATACTTAAAAAACAAAGCAAATTAAGATTGGTGAGTGCACCAGTGTTGCTATTGTTTTTATTATTCATGGCAGGGTTTTTTAAGTTGATGCAAAGTGTTTTCCTCTA
>JBCAUF010000052.1:10819422-10829973 GCA_038406115.1 Haemulon aurolineatum | reverse complement strand
TATTATAATTTATCCTCTGTGGACCATCAATGGGTACAGAACATTTCATGTCAGTCCATGCAATCGTTGTGGAGGCATTTCAGCCTGAACCACAACTGAATGTCAACCTCATGGGGACGCAGGAGGAACAGTCAGGATCACCAGAGTCATTAGCATTCATCCTCTGGGTATCGTTGGATGTCTGTACTACACTTCAAGGCAAGTCATCCAATAGTTGTTGAGATATTTCAGTCTGACTGGCCAACAGAGCCCCAGAGGCATGCTGCTAGCATGGCCAAAAATGTGTGCTTTAAATAAACACTGGCAGTGATGTTAAGTAAATGCAGTTCATAGTTCATTCATTCAAACCAAGAGCTTGTTGAAAAGAGCAAAGGCACGTGTTTGTGAGTGAGAATATGAATGTGTCTAGATAAAAGTGCTTGCGAGCATCTGTGTGGGTATGATAGCAACCTGAGATTTTGATCACCTGCAGCTGTAAAAGATATCTCAACTGTCACAACCACTTCACATCAAAATGTAAAATCTCCAGCAGCTTCCAGCAATCTGTGTCTGCCTGACTGTCATTTTCTATCTCTTTTTAAGTGCTTCTTTTGCACCCTCTTGGTGCCTTTTACTTTTCTTCTTGTTAGACCATGTTCAGAGCAGAAACTCCGACTCGCTACAGTATATACAGTAAAAGTGGTTGTTCATTTTTCCCATTAAATAACCCATGTACCGGTAGCAATGTGGCATTGAGAGTTTTTAGACTTTTATTCATGGAGGTCGACTATGACACACACTTTTTGTCTCTGTCTCATTATGCCTCTCCCAGTTCTTCCACTGTTTTTTTTTTGGACTCGTTGCTCACTGGTGCCTAAACTGTGCTTTTTTTCTCTCTCTCCTCTCTTCTTGCATACTAATTAATCATGGGACACTCAAACAGGATATCGTGAGTATACTTCCCTGCTTGCTTCCTTTTTTTTTCCCCCTTAGCTCGCTTACCTCTTGTTCTTAACCGCTGTTCCTTTGATGTCCACCATTTAACCTTCATCCTTGGGCTGTGAGGTCTATGTAAGTGTGCATGGGTGGGTGGATAGGTGGGTGTGACTAATTCTCTGTATCAAAAACGTTTTGTTGTGTGGGTTATTTTGGCGTTACTAACCAAGACAGCACCAATCATCATCTGATTGACAGCTACAGATAGGTAGAGGTCAGCACAAATTACGTCTTTTATTTCACGTAAAATAGACAGGGTGTCGGAAAGGGGGTGGGTTGAGTTACATCATTTTCATGCAACAGCAGGGACAAAGTCCGGTATAATCCAATGCAGCTGAGGAAGTCTGCCAAACTCAAGTCAGGAAAAACTGTCCGTCTGTGTGTTGGCTGACCTAAACCCTGTCAGCTCACATCCGCCCAGCAGTTCTGTCAGCTTGGCACACACACCCGTTCTCACTTAGGATACAGCACTGGATAGAGTTCGGCCGTTTAAGATTTTGGTGGCAGTCGTGTTAGTGCTCTAATCCTGCACCACAGTTGTTGCCAATTATCACTGAATCTGTGCTGGCTGACTTTAGATGTGTTTGGAACTGACTGTGACTATTGGCTCTGGAGAGATTTGTCAGGAACAAGTATTTATAGTGATAACATGTGATCTCTCGTGCCGTCTGGTTAAACTATTTTGTCAGTTGTGGGTTAAGAAGTTGTTTATTTTTTTTTTTTCCCGGCTGTATATTAAATAAGTTAAATCAAGCCTTGGTAGATAAATATCCAGCAAGAAATTTGTTGCATGTTTAAGTCTCTAGCTTTCGTCAAAGGACTCTTGAGTGTATAGGCTAGCTGAGAAGAAGAACACAGTGAATTGTGCCTAAACTACGCAAACCCTTGACATTTCATAATGCCCAACCGCTGCTCCAATTGTACCTTGCCTAACAAAGCCCAACTAACCCAAGCTGCACTTAAACATTTTCAACTTCTCTTCTGACCAAGCTAACCTCTGGCTGCTAGCTTAAAATTAGGTTGGGGGTTTATTTAAAATGTATACAATCAAAACTGGTGATTTTCAGTATTTTTCTTTTTGTCTGCAAATCCCATGAAAAGACTTTTATTGTTGTCCAACAAGACGACGAGCTAGCCATGCTTGTAGTTTTAGGAGGCTAAACAATGAATACTGGACTCCGACATGGCATGCTTTTATTTGAATGAAAATTGCTTCGTAAGCACATGAGTCAAAAATGCCTACTTTCAGGTTGAGAGTTCACTTCTTTTTACCTTCATGGAATAAAAATATCATATATCATATCATATCAGCAATAACTGACCTTGTCGGGGGTGTCCGGCCCACAGTTTTACAGACATTTCTTTTATAGTGGTATTCTCTAAAAATCAATGGGCTATACATCAACTCCAGAGTCAGCATGGCTAAGAACTATAAAGCACACATCAATGAGCCACCACAACTTTGACCGGAGTAATCTGTTAATCTGATACTCCTTTACAATAAACATGTATGTTATAGTTTATTGTGAGTAAAGCCCACAGATGCCGTCCTCGTGCTGTAAATACATGCAGTGCACCGAATGTATATTAAAATAATCCCCAACACATGCACATTTATTTACTCCATTTGGGTAGTGCTTCCTAAAATGTACATAATCCTGATTTTTTTTTTATTAAATGAGGCACAGTGCCATAGACTGGCCGGGAAGTCAGCGAGAAATAAAAGACAAACAAGTTGTCACTGTTGGTTTTGGTCTTTTTATGGGATTTGTTGAAAAAGAAAAAGTGAGAAAAATAAAGACTAATGTCAGCCATAGACTTTAAAATGACATTTTGTTTTGGGGGAATTTTATAGGCTATGTTCCACTGCTTACCCAGAGTCAAAGTACAGCATCCACAAACACAATTTTGTTCAGCATGGTTGGAGGTGCTCTTTAGCCGTCTCTGCTATGGACAAATGTTGATCAGCTTCACAGGACTCTAGGGTCACACTTTTCCTGGTTAACAACAGTTAAGCTGTCTGTTGAAGACACACTCGCACATTGACAGTGATACATTTCACACCATGTTTGTACTTTGACACATAGAAGTCCAGCTTAAGCCCAGTGTGGTATCATGTTCTGTGAACGATTCAAAAGTTTCACAATAGCTGATTGAAATGAATGGCAGACTTCCACTTTAACTTTGTCTTCTTTGCTGTCAATCTCTCGCTAGTAGATTACATAACATAACATACAAAATGTTATCTGTGAAAAATGAACACCCGGCAGTGAATAAGAGGCATTAAACCCACAGAGAACTCTCAACAGAGAACAGAGCCCACAGCCCTCCACGAAATCAAATCTCAACATACTTTTAAACTGCACATAAGGATGCAAAATGGGTATCTGTGACTGATTCTGGGAAAGTGACTAGATTGATAAAATTCCCCCCAAACAAACTGCTCTTAAAAGACTTACAGCTGAATTGCGATAACTGCAAAGAGGCACACGGGGTCAAAAGATCAGTGTCTCTATTGGTGCCAGTGTCTGACATATTTGTCGCAGGGGTGAATAGAAAATAACACTTGAGCTGGTGATGTGATTTGACTTTATGGTCTTTGTAGCCAACGCTAGCTGCTGCCTACCTACAACAGCCAAATAAACCCTGCAGCTAAAAACCCTGGCATCAGCCTCCCCGCACTGTCCTACCCCTCGCTGTACGCCAGCATTCGCCCTCTCTCATCCCTTTAATACTGTGCCACGTCCTGGCAGGGCTTTCCGGGGATTTGTGCAGAGAAAAAGGAGAGAGAGGGAGCAGAATTCGGCAGAAGTCATCCAGAGGTACGGAGAGTCCCCCGCTGGGGTGTGCTATGCTAGCGCAGCGTTTTGCGCTTGTTTCTGGCAGTGGCTCCGCCATCGCTTATTTTCAGCCGTGTCTAATCCGAATGAGCCAAAGAGTCACAACGTGGCACCTAAAGGTGTGAGAGCGTCACCTGCTCTCAAAGGGATCTGCTTATTGGATGCCCAATTACGGTGCCCCAATTTCTGCTCTCAGCCACGGTGAATTGGATTTTTATTCTTAGACAAAACTGAAAGGATCAAAATGTATGCATGAGTGGTGGAAAAACCTCTGATAAATCTGCTTGCACTGTGGATTCTACTCAACCACACCCAGATTAAATGCACTGGACCCAATCTGTAAGAAGGGCTTTGTAAAACATTTTGAAATATGGGATGCAAAATGTGACATTACAGTGATTCATTCAGTATTACCCTTACAAGACAGGATGAATTCTTCTCATATAATAAACTGGATTACTGGGGGAAAAAATAACATTTCGAGAACCGTTGGAAAGAGGGAGTGGGATTCTGAAACTCTTGCAGGAGTAATGACATCAGTAACAAGTTCAGAAAGCGTCCCACACAGGCCCAGATGCTCCGTCACACAGGGGCAGATGGTGAGTGTGACACCATGCAGTACATCTCAATTCCTTTGACATCTAGGTGTCATCCATCTGCAGTGTCAGCGCGTTAACGTGGTGTGTTATTTCATCAAAATGAGTGATTCGAACATGAGGAAAAAATAGCAGACAAACTTGTGGGAGCACTTTGCCTCCTTGCACTAAAATCCACACACTGGAAGAAAAAAAATCCTGCAATTGCCTGAAACTTTAAAAAAAGATGATATCTTATCACACCAAGGCCATGACCGCCCTAAGGAAGGTAACTTTTGAAATGCACGTTCATTTTTTTCCAATCCTCTCTAAACTGGATAACCACCAAAAACAGATCAAACAAGAAAACCAGCAGTCAATAAATTAGAAAACGGCACTTGTGTTCCAGTGCGGACACTCGTGAGACCTGAGATTTCTTGGTTCTTTGTGATACAGTATGTGATGCACTCCAGACTTGGTGGAAAACTTTGTTTTCCAGCCTTATCTCTCTGTAACTAACAAACTACACTTTGAAAACTGCAGAGAGCTTCTTTTAAGATATGGCATCGAGCTGCTGGCTCAAGATTGAAGCATTTTTAAAACTTCAGTCTGGCTGGCAAACTTCACAAGTGTGTGAAAAACCTTTGATGCAAAACAACATTTTAAATTAATATGGATGTGGCCTTAGACACAAAACAGATGACATTAAAATGTCATGCATTAGTAGTTTGCTGGCAGTGCTTCTGTCAAGTACCAGTGAAAACAGAAGATCTTCATCTGCACAAACAAGACAATTCTCACCTCAGTTCTCACCCTTTCAGCATTTCTCTTATTCATTCCTGTGATCTCAGGAGTGCTTTTAATCACAAAAAAGTAGATTTCCCCCTGTACTCTTTGATGTCAGGTGCTCATTTTCCTTTTTTTTTAATCATTCAACATAGCCCTGCACATTGAATCTGGCACTGACTGTACAGCACTGACTTTCATAGTTGAAGAATGGTAAAAGACATGAGCAAAGACATACATGACTCTGAGAAAGTTCACAATTCATTAATGAAGTTGAAAAAGAAAGAGACAGTGATCATAATGTTCTTTTTTTCTTATTTAGATAGATATTGTTAATATTAAATATACATCATGTACACTTTACCTTTAAAATATGAATCTATTTTGTGGCAATATTAATTTAGGGGATAAGAGATGTGCCTATAGTATTAATTAGCACATGGAAGAGAAGTTCAGATAATCAAAATGAATAAAGACTAATCGGAGAAAATATGTAACCTATAAATATGGAAAAACATGGAAACGAGTAATAGAAAGTTGCAGGGAGAGCTGAAGAGGGACTGGACAGATTGTCTTTAGCTTGAAGCGGAGGAGGACATGCTTCCTCTCACATTTCCTCTCTGTCCGTCTAAATCTCATTAACTCTCTCCACACCTCTCTTTTGTGGGCTGAGGTTTAAGCACAGGACAATATGGGTGAAAACTGACGAAAATATCTGTCTGTCTGTGTATTAGTGTGTTTAAGATCTCTTTGTCAAAAGTACAAAGTAAGTAACAGTGATGAAGTTATAAATGGTCCTTATTAGACTATGTGTTGGCATGATGCAAGTTGTGTGGAGGTAAACCAAGGACGAGGAGACTCCAAAGACTGTTTCCCCCCCTTTTATGTTGCCTCTATTTTTATGTGCTTCTCCACCGCCAGATCAACATGGACCCACTCACACACTCACACACACACACTCACAAACCACATGCAGAGATCATTAATCATGGGTGTTGACTGGTAGCTTGGTGTACAGAAATTGTGTGTAGACGCGACATGGGAGGGAGGCAGAGAGATAAAAGGATGTTTATCTGGGGCTCTTGCATAGAACATCATGTCAGGATCAGGCAGAAAGTCAGAGAAAAACTATGCAAACCCAATTGCTTTGTTGTTATTTAAGACACTAAATGGATTTCAAGTGGAACACGGTAATGCAAAGCCCTTATATTTAATTACTTGTAATACAAGTAGCGAGACCCTGTAAATAGAAAACAAAGAGAGACTACTTAAACGTATTTGTACCCTGCAAGTGGGCTATAACTGCATTTTCTTTGATAGCCATATTCTGTCATTACCTCCACCAAGGAGGCTTTTGTTTTCAGTTTGGTGTATTTGTCTGACAGCAGGATTATTGAAAAAGTACTGGCCCGATTTTCACGAAGCTTGATGGAAGGGCATAGCAGGGGCATAGAAAGAACCCATCAACCCATTTTGGGGCCGGTACACATATTATTTCTAACTTTCATTAACCTTGAAAGAGGACATTTGATCTTAACAGAATAACTGACATCTCAAAATCTAGACGGTAATAAAGTTCAATAGTGACAAAAGTTCACGTCGCTCAAATGTCACACAGAAAGCGAAAGTCATTATGGTGGTTTCTAAGGGGAACTGGTACAATGGTGACACTGTAAAAATGCTTTTTCCTCAAATAAGGTGCAGCAGTGAAAACCTCAATACTCACATATCATAGAAATAATATGATGATCAAGCTTTTTTTATCTTAATTAAAATCTGTAAAAGGTTTCTTCATCGAGACCATTTTTTTTGTACATTACAATTTTTTTTATAATAACCTGCCCTCTTTGTGAGACACGTAGGTATGTGATATTAAGTGTTCTGGCTTTCAGAAATGTATGCTAAAACATGTGAAATATTCCCAGTTCATATAGAAGTGTATAATAAATGCACCGCTCAGATGATGAGGCTTCAGCTATAGGCACAACCCTATTTCGACAGTATTATAGTCTTAAAAATACATCCAAACATGCGCTTGCTGATTTGCATATCTATGTGAATGTGGAAGTTATTCAGTCTCAAAGCACTGGTGTGAAATAGGCTATGATGCAGGCTTTGGGGAAAAGAAATGACAAAAGCATACCAGTTCCATCTGAACTGCACAGTGTGGACATGTAAGGGCTGTGGAGTAATTATTTCAGCTGGCGTGACTTGCAGGCTTATAAATCATTTTGCAGCCCATGATTTCGTGCATCGCAATCAGAAGTAATACATAATCTAATGAAAAACTGAAAGTCACGCTAATGTCGGAGAGGAGTGTTGGCCAGGAAGCATATGGAGTATCAAGCTAGCAAGAGATGCAGTATGCTGGCTGTTGGCTCATCATTGGCCCTGTGTAGACAGGATTTAATGGAGATAAGGGAGATAAATTAGAGCTGATTTCATGAAGAAGAGGCTCTCTGTTGTTTTCCAAAGTTGAATTCATTGTTCGGGCAGCTGATGACAGCACAGGAGAGAGAATGTGTCTAAGAGCTATCTTAATAAGTTTTTCAGATTATAACTTTGAATTTAATTTGATGGCGTTCAATAACTGTATTAGCAGGCTCTTTGGGATCTCCTGAACCCATTTACATCACAGTTTAAGTCTTTGCATTATTCTTTGAGAAATCCAGCATTAGTCAGTTGAGGTGAAATGAAACCATGAACACAGACTGCACCGACAAAGCAACATGTTATCTGTCTGAAACAAAGTAAAGAGAGAAACACCGTTATGTACCAGTTTAGCTCCAGTTCACCAAACTCCCTCTGATGCACCATCATCCCCTCTGGTGTGGCTCTGTTAAGAGCAGATGCATCAAAACCTACAAAGTACTAAAGTAGGGTTTCCCTTTTGGCTGTTGTTACGTGAATGAATCTCCAGCGTCTCATAAATCTACACTACAAAAGGATGAAAAGCGGTACTTTGGCAATGTGGTACATTACACCCACACCGCTCCTGTGTGGAAGTGTTTTCCACTCACATTGACAAGGAAATGTGTATATTTACCTATAATTATCTCTTTTTTAACCTCTTTTAGTGGAAACAGAAGCTTGACACTAAACTCTCCTCTTTTTGTCTTGCCTCGCTTCATTTCCCGCCCACCCCTCCCTCCTTCCTCTTTCTCTTTCTTCTTTACGTTTCGGTTCTTCCTCTGTCCTCTGTTATCCCTCCTCTGCTTTGATTCCTCTACCCACAGGAACTTCCGGAAGCATCTTCGGATGGTGGGCAGCAGAAGGATTAAAGCACAGAGTGAGTCAGAGATGTGTGTGTGTGTGTGGTTGATATGTTTGCTCAAATTGACTGTGATGTTGTTCACCCCGCCATCATCCGTGGTTTTTTGTTTTTTTCTCTGTGTCCTGGTGTCTTTCTGCATGCGTGTGGCACCAAAACGCTGCTGCTTCGCTGGGACTTTGTAACGCTCTGTTGCATTTCCTTGAGGATTATATGTGCATCAGCGTGTGTTTGATCCGCCAACGATACGCGTCCGTGCATGCGTGCGTGCATGTGTGTATGTATGAGTGTGTACGCTATAGGTGGTATTTTCCTGTTGCATTGCTTTGAATGTTTAGGGAAGGGATTGTTTGGTTGGTTGTGAAGTCTGGCAACAGGGCAAAAAGCAAAGTGATGAGTGGTTATGACGAGAGGGTGTGTGTCTGTGTGAGTGTCACCGCAAATCTGTAAGACACTGAAAAAGGGTCCTTGTCCTGGATTGGATGTGGGTTCAGTGGCAATGTGAGTGTCATGTTGTGATGTGACGGGTCTGTAATCTGTTAGCTTGTCCTGTGTTTTGACCTTGATAATGGTGAAGGAAGCAATCACTAATTTAAAAATGATTGTTTTTTGTTTGTGTAAAATTTAGATGCCGCTTTCATGTGACGATTAGCTCGGAGAGATCACAGAGAGCCGCATAGTTTGACTAAATGATCTCATTGCAAACAAGGTGTTAAGTTACTTTTTCTTTTTGTATTCAGGTGACCAATCAGGAATAGATCTCTCAAACAGAAATGTAGGCAACTGTCATGGAAAAGTTCTTGGCCTTATAGTTGGAGGTGGCTTATGATTATGTCAGGAGTGTAGAAGTTAAATCTTTGGTAAAACTGTTATTTGAAAAGCGATTTTAAAAAGAAGGAAATTTTATTGACCAGCCTGAACTCAATTAACACCCAAATGTGGTACCTTAGCAGATTTCTGCCCTGTAGACATTTACTGAAACCCATAATCGTGTTGCTGCTGACAGTAATGTCAAAAGTTGTTCCACACTTCAGACTACTCCCCGCTGTGAGGACGAACTAGTTCCCCTGGAGCTAATTTCTTCTTTAGACAATTTCTCCACGCACCTCTGCATCGCTTTGGTAAGCTGACATTCTCCTCGTGGTCACAGGAGCTGGTGGCAAGGCCGCAGTGTCGATAAAGCCAAATGAAATAAATTATATAGAAAATGAAACTGCGGCCAGTCAAGCCTGAGGGAGGAAAGCGACAGCAGACCCATATCAGTAAAAGAATCAAAGCTCGAGTTAAGAGCACAGGGTATTTGTGATGTTTGGAGTGCTTTGATTACGCTTTTTAAAAAAAACGTATTTCTAAAAAGGAAATCTTGTAATGTCTATATATCACAAGAAAATGCCCTTTTGATCATGAAAGAGAAAAAACCTTAAAACGTTGTTGACCTTGTGAACGCTGCGGCTGATGAAAAGTGAAAAGACGTGTGCTTGAAAAGAACAAGTTGGTCTCGGCAGCAAAATGAGCAGAGGAGCATCAGCGTGGATCCATCAGCCTGCAAAGGCCAGAAAATATGACGCCTTGAGGGACACTGTTGATTAACCGTGTCAAACACTTTCAAGTAGTCTAAAAATATTCTAAGAGCACAGTGATTACTGTTCAAAGCAGAGCTGATGTTATCGATGAGTTGGAGCTCAGTGAAGAGCAGTCTTTTTAAGCCTTTGCTGATCATACGAACAGACATAACCAGCAGCATCCTTCATAATGTTAACTATAATTGTTGGAGTATCTATGTTTGTTTGGCACTCTGTATATGGA
Source organism: Haemulon aurolineatum (assembly GCA_038406115.1). Lineage (NCBI taxonomy): Eukaryota > Metazoa > Chordata > Actinopteri > Lutjaniformes > Haemulidae > Haemulon > Haemulon aurolineatum. The sequence continues at coordinate 10,819,720 of JBCAUF010000052.1, read as the reverse complement.
GGCATTTCTCTGTGCGGAGGAGGGATGGCATTGTATGTATTTGTGAACTTGTAGCTGCATCCGCCTTTGCACTTGTGTGTGTTCTGGGTGGTGGTGAGTGTGTAGAGGAAGCGGCCAGTTTGTGGGCTTGTTAGTGTGTGTGTGACTATCTCTCCCCGCCTGCACTAGCATTCGCTGAGCGTAGATCGAAGAGTTTCAGCCGTTCCTGGAGCGACCCCACCCCCGTCAAGACTGACTCTCCCCATGAGCCCAGAGACAGTGAGTTAACACGGACTTCCGCACATGCATGTGCACACAC
>JBCAUF010000052.1:10376760-10396933 GCA_038406115.1 Haemulon aurolineatum | reverse complement strand
CGCGGAGTGCTACAGAGCCGCAGTGGGATATCCTCCACTCCCCGACAACATGCTGGGCTCGGGGGGTAGTGACTGCAGTGATTATGTGGTTTACGCTTATGGTGTACAATTACAGCCAAATCAATTATCTGCAACAGACAGTCGTGCTTTACAATGAAGCTGCAAACAATCAGGGCTTTAGTGCTGAACACTACAATACGACTCCTCCTTCACTCGCCGTTCAATCTGTCTTTTTCTGTGTTGTCTTCATTATTGTGTTTTCTTCTTGCCTTTACTCTCGTTTTCCTCAACTCCTCTGCTCCTCCCCTCTTTCACCTGCAATGTTACGCTGCTCCCAATAGAGGGCAGTTCTCTCTCTCTCACTCTCTCTCTCTTTCTCTCTCTCCCTCATCCCTTTCAGCCAGCGTGTGTTTGGGATGATGAATGTCCGCAGCCCACCGGTTGGAGAGGTCAGCCTGCTTCCTGCATGTCTCATTAGAATCATAACCACACCGCGTGCCCTTTTCTCAGTGCAATTACCATACAATTCAATACACTCACTGCCAACTATCACTTCTGCCACCCTGACTCAAGGGGACAGGGGGGGATGAGAGCAGGAGGTGGACGCAAAGACGGAGGCAGAAACATGGAGCGGAAACGGGGTTAAAAGGGCTACAATAAAAGCAGAAAAAAATGTCTGCTGGGATCGCGGGGGCCGCCGTGCCACTCACACAAAGCGAATGGTGACAATGCGGGGGTATCACAGTTTGTTGTGGTGAAATGAGGTGGAAAACCGGTCATGTCATTTAGAGGAGGCTTTTGAGGCATCTCCATTTGTCAGCCCCATTGTTGGGTGTGAAAGCCCGAACAGAACAAGGTAAAAGAATCCACTCAGAGCAAAATACTCGCACACTTTCAGCTCCGTAAGATACATTTCAAACCAACCCTTGTAGCAACAAAAGGGCTCGGAGCAGAAAAAAAGAAGCGGCATAACAGCAAAACAAAAAAAAAAAAAAACCCTGATAAGAAAGAATTTCCCTTTGTTCGAAAACAGGAAAATAAAAAGAGGAGCTAAAGAATACAAACGCCCTGTTAAACATTCAGCCATGTTTTCCTCCTTTCACTCTTAACACTTCTGTGGATATCTGGCTCTGAGAAAGGTAGTAGAAGAAAAGTCTGCTGTCTCTTTTGGAGACCCGAGGGGGTTCCTTTCATGCGCAGCAGTGATTTGGTTAGCACTGACAACAATGATACATCAAAGACCCCGAATCTATTTCAACACAGAATCGACGGCGAGTCCAACAATAGAAGGAGAGGTGGTGGTTTGTGGGCGTCTGTACAGTATGTGTTTGTGTGCACTAAGACGAATGCCTCAAACAGCTCCAATCGGGTAAAAGTGGATATCCTGACTGTACGTTCGGAGTCGTAAGATAGTGGGATTTTCCTCATGGCCGACAAGTCCGACACGTTTTCTCAGTCAGTGTGAGGACATGGTGTAAATAAACAAGCTGGCAACTTTTTGACCACACAAAGATCCAATTTACAGTGATGCAAAATTTAAAAAAATGAGAAAATCCTCTCATTTAAAAGACTTGGATCTGTGAATGTCTAGCCTGAAAGCCATTCTAGCCTGAAAAAATAACTTAATTATCAAACTTTTTTTCCGTTTCCTGTTGATTTACTGCTTGAGCGTTACTTATTTTTCCTCAGAAAGTCGACTTTTTTGGTGCAGACCTGTTGGCAACAGAAAAAATGTAAGCAGATGGAGAAACTGTACGGACAAGGGAATGCACAGTTGCCTTTGCCATAATTGAATCCTGACATGTGAGGCCGGCATTAACTCAACAAAGTAGGTGCGACAGTGGGCGAGATGAACAACTCCTGCTGGCCATCTGTCTACACATAAAGATCCATCTCCTGCTCTGATCTCTCCAGTGTCAGCCAGATCTTCTTCTTCTTCTACTTCAAGTCTAAAAAAAAAAAAAGTGTTAAATCTTAATTAGCAGTTATTGGAAGGTCTGATCATGGAGGAGGAACCAGAAGGCCTGCGCAAAAAAAGTTGCTCACTTTATTAACAATGCCGGTGAACAAGACGTTCTTCTGGTAAGATTCCAGGAAATTTTAGGTTTGATCCTCGGCACCTCACTTTGAGACTTTAATAGTCTAAAAAGAGGGAAAAGACTGAACACTGTTTTCTGATGGTTGTTTATTCATGTTTGAAGAAGAAAAACTCATCAGTGTTAATGGCCCTCATGAGCTTCTCTCAAGGAGAGAAAACCGTTTACAGGCTCCCTTGTGAAGTTTTATTCGAAACGTTTTTTTTTCGAGAGCAACAACATCAAAGGAAAACGTGGAGAAATACCTGCACACAAACAGAAATGTCAAAATGGCAAGTTAGACGGGGAGTTACTTGCTGGAATTATTTCTTGACAACCATCAGAGGGCTGCAGTGATTTTCAGGAGCTCCGTGTGAGGACAGGACGACAACAGGCCACAGGAGAGTAGGAGCCCCAGCACGAAACCTGCCGTAGAACTGCAGCTGTTCCCATATGTATTCGAGGAATACAATATTTGGAGTTAGTGGGCTATATGATGATTTCATGTTATTTCTCCAGGTCTAACTTAACCAATTGACTCTTGGATTCAGCTCTGTGTGAGAGCGGTATTGAACTTATTTCACTCTCAGCATGAAACTTCAGAAATTTTGCTGAACTCTGCCTTTAATGGAACTTTTATTGCACAGAGAGGATGTTTGGGTACAATGGATTTACTGCTCTTTCTTGCGCTCTGTTGTGCCCTGTATGTGGCGACACGGGTGATTGGCTTTCGCAGCTGTTTTAATTATTTGTAGTTCACTTACTCTCCAGCTGTGCGGCTGAGTGTTTTCCGTACTTCGAGTCTCATTGTCTTTCCAAACAGAAATACGTTTTGATTCTAATTGGTTCGAAGACCTCGAGGGAGATCGGATAATATCTCCAATGAGTTAAATCTGGAGTCAACAGGAGCTCCATCTGCTGCTTTCCCGAGTGCAGTTATAAAGGTCACCACGTATTAATAGTGGAGACTACCTGTGACTACTGTCGTTCAGCAGAGGCTGAACTGACTGTGTGTGTAATGAGGTCATTTAGCCTGGTGTAGTTGGGGGTCATTAGAATATTATTATTATGAATAAATTAGGATCTGGTGCAGAAAAGGCTGTGTGTGCGCATGTGTGTGCATCCCAAGGGAGTCCAGGGTCCTCTCTAATGACTTTCACTATCTCAGGTGTAATATCGGTCTCTTCTCCCTCATGATGCTAATGAGATCGTATTGAAACAAGCAGAACTCGCCCCCCAACACTCCTCCTCTACCGCATCGGTGAGCAGCACACCTGAGATGGTTGTTACAGGAGAGTGGCTCAGCCGGTAGGGCCATCGGGAGACCCTCGTGGGGCTTAGAGGGTCGATGAGCAGGAAAAGGGGTGACAGAGAAGGAAATACGACGGTAAAAATGTGACAGAATGAGACAAAAAGTGCAAAAATAGCTCAAAATTGCGTGTAAGTGATCGTGATTTATTCATCGTGAAACGCTAAGACTCTTCCCCATAGACTGCTCAGTGGGCCACATCGCAGATGTTCGTAATAAATGTATAGCACTCATAAAACACTTGGACTGTAATCCTAACCTTGTGCTGTCTTGGGTCTCTCCATCCACTGACGCCTGTTTCATCCGTGTGCAATGGATGTGTTTATGGTGCAATAAACATTGACATGCGACAGACAGATAATGAAAGAGATCATAAAATGAATCCATGTCAAGAGGCAGATGAAACGTAAAATAACCAATTTATGTATGCTGGAGATTTCCCCCAGGATCTATCAGACCCGCGACGTCAGCCCTGTTCCTGTCAGTACAGATTACTTTGCACACAGTAGGACTGCAGAGTGCAAAGGGTTGGGGCAGGACAGAGGGTGACAAAACAGAGAAAACCATTGCAGTTCTTCTCCCAAATTGCGTTTTTGGTCTGTCCCTTCTTCAATATTTTCTGAAATAACCCCGTCACTTTTTCCCCCCCTCTTGTTGCTGCATCTTGCCACTCACAACTGCCTACTGGTCTATTTTCTTTCTTTCTCCTGTGCCACATTTTTCCTATATTCCTCTCAAACGGTGTGTGAAATGAGAGGATTCGGGCTTCCTGCGTGAAACAGATGTGGCTCCATGCATCAACCAATCAAAAGGCAGTGTCGCCACTCTGCACCATATCGCAGCGAAAGCCAATCGGCGCCTAAAAGAAGCAGCCGAGGAAACACAGACATCTCCCGGAAAATTGGAGATGTTAACATGGTGCGAAAACTCTATGGTGAACTCATCTCTTAAGAGCTGAATTTCGGAGGGATCAGGAGGTGATGTCAAAGCAGAGAGAGAGAGAGAGACCGAGAGACAGACAGAGAAAGCTTTTTGTTGTTTTAACCATGTGATCAACAACATCAAGTCAAAATTAATGAATTATATGTAAATCAGTATCTAAAATTGCTGTATTTAACTCCCTCATACTGTCTTAACGGCAGGTTTCTGAAAAGAAGCATGAAAAGTGGCTATTTTTTCCCCTGACATACTGTTTCTGAAATGTCTTGCTTATCGCATAGCAACAGGGTTCCTGAAAATGTATGTAAATTGATCTCAGGAAAAAAAAAAAAAAAAAAAAAACATATCAAGGAAATGTTTCAACTGTCTCAAACATAAATGGCAAAAGCCTCACCCATCAAACACTGACGTGTTTCACAGACAATCTTGTAAATATTTTTGTTTATATGCGATGGAGCATAAATGCTCTTCACATTCTAGTTTTTTTCATCAACACAATGGATTTTCTATTGACTGAATCTTTTACATTTGTGAAATGTTACTGAATTCATCTGCAGGATGCTCACTCTCAGCTCTCTCTAGAATATATGCAACTTTGGCATAATTTGCATTGTTAGCCATGCTAGAAGCGTGACTCTATGGGTAGCAGTGTTAGTTTGTCTGTTGGTCGATGCATCACTTTTGTCCAGACTGAAATATCTCAACGACGACTGGATGGATTGCTATGACATTTTGTACAGATACAGATCACCAACACCGGGTCAAACTTTTCACTTACTCTGTCAAATATCTCAAAATGGTCCGGCTGGACCGGCAGAAGAATTTGGCTTGCCTCAGGCTCACGTCTCAAGAAGCCGCTAAGTGAGGGGAAGATGCGGGTCTTGACAAAAATGTATGAAAAAGTCTTTGCTGACCTGAAGGAATGGGATGAGATGCTTTGCCTTATTCAGTATTTACAGAAAAACAAAAATCATTTTTCTTTTCAAGGCATTCTTGTGTTTTAGTAGCCCAGACCCTACACATAGGACCACACAGGACACACACAGTGCACAAATTACTGCTCTGTGCCTCAAACGTGGAGGTTATTCCTATGGTTTAATTGCTTTGAGATCTGAAGCATAGGAAGTCGTTGCCAGTGAATGTAAAGTGCAAACTCAAGGTCAGAGTGTCCCTTCTCTGACTGATCAAACGCTGACAGGCTCATGATTTCCCTCCATGGCTTGAGCCAGACTTTCCATTCAGTCAGTGAGAATCGCAGACTTCTGCTGCGTCTGCCTTCCTTGATATTTTGCCATCCCTGTATTTACACGACTCAAATGTCATTCACATCATCTATAAGTCGCAGCCTGTCATGCACTCTTAATGTAAAAGATGGGTATACTGCCTGGGTGATGTGCCGTGATGGTAAGGTGCAAACAGAGAATACCTCAGCTAGTTATCAGGAAAGAAAATGCTTTTAATCTCTGAAAAAAGAAATAAATGTGGCTTCTCTGAACCCTTTGAACATAGGTGTTTACTTCTTACCTCAGAGTCGGCTACGCTGAGATTAAAGAGTTTGTGGGGGGGTGAGCGAAGTCCTCGCAAAATTTGATTCGAAGCAACATTTTTCCCCCCAGCCTAACTGGATGTATAATTTCTTAAACGAGTGAATACCTCGACAATCGAGGCATTTGAGAGCCCCCCCCGCCCCACCCAGCACCCCTGTCCCCTTTTTGACCATCGGCCTCTAATTCATCTCAGTACCCGGCGGGTTTTTACAAGCCATACTTAAGACAGCGATTACAATGCAACACAATCAATCATTGTATAAACATCGTCGTCTATCCCCCTTATTGATTTCTGTGAGCTGTAGGAGTTAGTAAAATTCTCCAGAGGGCCATGGTGCTCATCCTCTTATCCTGGACAATAAGATCAACTCAGTGTGACTGGATAATCTCCCCCTTGGAGATTAAACTCTCCACCAGAAATGACACTTCTTCTTTTCCTTGTTACTCACACATATACACATAGATGACAAGGGATTAGATTAAGTTGTCTTTTTTTTTTTTTTTTTAAACTTTATGCCTCTCAGTTGCTTCTGGATCTAACGATTTAGGCTTTTATATTGTGGCCTGAGAGGTATCTTTTTGATCGCACTTGCTGGAGCTTTCTTTCATATTCCTCTCTTTTCATCTCTCTTTTGGCTTTCTGCTCCTTAGCTTCATTAATTTCCCCTTCTTTTTTTTTGCATTTTCCCCCTTTCTTTTTTTTTCTGTTTTTGTTTTTAGTCAGTCAATCTATCTCTCAATGTGCCGCAACGTTGTGGGAATGGAGGAAATTTGCCATGTAATCACCCACACCCCCTCCCGTCCTTCCCCTTCAGCTCTCAGCGGGACTTCAGCAGATAGATTTGGTTGCAGCATATACACAGAGATGGCCAAGCAGATCATTTAAAAGAGTGACAACAAGTATTTTTGGCCTTGTACCTCTGATACTCTTGACTTTCAGCTGAACATTGGTGTGTGGGCTGTCAGCAGAAAGCTTGTTTTTCCTTCACTGGTCCTCTTTCTCTTATCGGAAAAGTCTGAACAACTTTCAACTCTGTGCCAGCGGATGAAAATCAACTTCGACAAAATGCTCACCACGATAAGTAGCCAACATTCCTGTGAAAGTCCTGCACCTTCTTTTTCATTTTGATAGCGTAGAAGGTCAACAAAATGCTGGTCCGACTTTGGAGAGCTTGTTTGAATCGCTCAGAATCTCTTTTGCTGAGAGTTTTGCCACTCTTGCTTTTATTCCGCACATGAAATGCAGGATTGCAATGACAGGCTGACACGTGGTCACGGCTACGACTGAATGTTTGAGCCAGTGAGATGCAGATCCTCTTGTGGCCTTCACTGTAGCCGTGAGACGTCAACATGTAACCTTGACTGTGGTGATATCTTGGAAATTTCTGCTCAAGACTGTTACTTAACTTTAAAAAAGCATTTTTTTAAACTGGCAAGTGAGCATATGTGACAGTCTATGAACTGTACGGACACATGTGCTCAACATGTACAATCGAAAAAAATCCAAGTTCCACTTCACTGGAGTGCATACTGTGGGTGAAATTTATGCACAGGCATGATAGGGAATATTATGACAACACATGAGTGTTAATAAATCATTGCTAGTTACATAGTAATGTAATAAGCCCTCTGGCGATCATGTAAATGAAGTGGCTGTGGGGAGCAGCGCTCTGAGGAACTCTTCCTTTCATTAAGGAAAGTGGCCGCGTTCTTACGATGAGGCATTGTGGCACACGGATACTGTGAGGAATTTTATCTCAACATGTGCGACTAATAATTGCGATGTAAAGTTGTGATTTTCTGGCTTATTTTTTCTTACAGTGCAGCCTGGCTAACAGCAGTTTTCTGCAGGCGCCGAAAGGAAATTTTCATCAAATTACATGACAAAAATGTTATTGGCTTTTCACACGGTTCCTGATAAAGAGGCATTACTGTTCGGCAAACATACCCCGGAATAAATAAAGGTGAAAACAATAAATAATACATTTGTCGGCACCGCTGCTGGTTCAAATATGCAAATAATCGACCTCTCGTTTGCATCTTCCATTTTTGTATTCTCTTAAATTCCTGTTTGCCAAAAGGTTATTCTCAGATGTCCTCGCCACAAGAGGACCTTGTTTTCTGTAAAAGACGGAAGGGAGATGAGAAATTTAACTGATCTACAGGCTTTTAAAATCTGGGTGTTTTTCTTTGAGAAGTGCAATAAATAAATAAAAAAGCTGTTACTGATCCTGCAATACACCAAGAGAGTTGTGGCTGAAGGGAGCTCTTTGTTTTTGGAAACTCAGTAAATGATATTGAGACGTTCTTTTTGTTTGGGTTTTTTTTTTTTATCTGATTTGCTATGTTCACATTACAAAGTGTAGTGTCTAATGGCCCGTGCTGTAGCACTCAAATTGTTTTTAGCTGCCTTCTGGTTTGCCCCTCTTTGCCACTCAAGTCCTAACGAGGTCTCCATTTCTCTTCTGTTGTCAGCACTCGAATCAGTGTGTTGTGAATTATTTTGCCATGCTGATAGGTCATCGTTAGACTTTTTATATCTTGTCTATATCTTTGTTTTAGTTGTTTCACCACTTCTGACAGAGTAAATCAATATGAGTGGCACTAATTTCCCTTGGTGGAAGATTTTACAGAGATTTTTCTTCTTTCCCCACATCTTTTGTGAATCTTTGAAATAAAGTTGAAATACAGTTTTCACTTTCAAAAATATCACTCGAGAATCGGCTGCACACTTGGCTGCGTGGTTCAGATTGCTGTCTTTTTAAAATGCAGCAGAAACTTGTTTATATGTTCTGCATGCATCACCTATGCAATGCACGCTTTTATGTGCTGCCCTTTCATGGGTACGTTACCTTGAACCGGTCCCTGTTCATTAGTGACATCTGAATGATTTCTGGCCACAGATCTGCCCCTCCGTCTCTTTCTCACACACAGGAGAAATGAATGTAAAAAAAAAAACACACAGGTGAAGAAGCATCAGCACGAACCCAAACAAACAAACAAACTGCTCCCTGGTTCGGTTTATTAGATTGGTATATCTAGACGAGGTTAATAAGAATGCTGACCCCATCGTGACCCCTCGCTGGCCCCGAACCCTTACTTCTGCTCCCTCGCCTCATTAATCTGTCAAGTAAACAGAACCCTCTCCTGCTCACCCACCGGATGAGAGAGGGATTTGATGAGAGAGGGAGCGGCACAGAGGCCCTTATTTTGCCATCCCTTACATTTCTCTCCATCTGGTGTTCGACGCGACAGTTTAGCAAACAACTTCCAAAAGGCGTTCGTGGGGTGATTTGTCTCTGCTGCTCATTGACATACACAGACACACAGACTCAAGGAATGAACTCTGAATTGTGAATGATATTTGACAGACTACATATAATATATCCATTTATCCTGTGATAAAATGACCCATTTGAGCTATAAAGAACTTGATTCTAATCTCAACATCAATCTCATTCTATTGGCGCTGCACCTAATGATCAATTTCATTATCATCTCCTTATTATTTTCTCAATTAATCAATGAATTGTTTAGTCTATGAAATGCAAAGAGCAAAGAATTCAGATTGCTCTTGTTGTCCGACCAGGATCCAAATCATGCACGGCAAGAAGCCCAGAAGAATCCTTACACTTGACGAAACCAGCAATTGTTTGAACACTTTTGCAACTGAAGGTTAACTGATTATCAGACTAGTTGCAGATTAACTTACGCCTCATCATCAATCGGACAAAGTTTATTTAAATTGCTGGTGAACGTCCATGTGCTGGAAATCTCTTGACAAGTTCTTGCAGTACCTGAAGTATAAAGTACACCTCAAAGAGAGCTCTAAAGCATTAACAGGGGCCAAGGATTCAGCGGATGATTTATTAGAAGATGAAATGGATCAGAGGGTCTGAGCCTAGGGTCCCAAGGCCAATAGGCCTGCCTTATCAAACACCACCAGGCTCCATGGCCAATCTCCAACTTGTCTGTGGGCAACTCCCCACCAGCGCTGGCTTCGGCTGCTGATAAAAGTCAGATTGAGGAACTGCAGAGCTTTGTCAGGAGGGGGCTTCGCTCCACTTTAACTTTCAAGTTATTAATATGCTTGATTCATAAATATAACCTCAAAGAAACAAGAAAAGCTCATTTTGAAGACAATACTTTACGATTCTGCAGCTCACTTAAATTTTTACGGAAAGGGAGAGTCTGGAGTGCCAAAACGCGCTCGATCACGGCAGCAGGCTTCTTTATCTGATAATGGATTTCTGTTTAACTTGTAACTGGACAACATGGAAAGACTGTTTCGGAAAAACAAGACACAACAGAAGAAACAGATTGACACAACAGATAACAGAAGAAATTAACCTTGTGTTTCTGCCAATTTCATTCATCTGCGTCTCTGGCTACGCTACCTGGATTAACCACAGAGCCAAGGCCTGATTCAGTCCCAGTCCCGGAGGGCTCAATCAGGGATGTTGCACTTCACAGGCAGATATACCAGCTCACTGATAACATGCAGGTCAAGGATATGAGAGAATCCACAGTAAATATCTAATTCATGTCTCGAGCCATTCAGGGAGAGGGCGAGATGGAGGGGAAAAAAGGCAGAGTGTATCTCTCAGTGGGGGATGTGGTGTAAATCTTCTCCCCCGAGATTAAATTAATTATAGCTCATTAGTGGCATCGCGTCCATTTTGATTTCCATTAATGACGACAGGTTCGAGGGAATAAATAAGACCTGTGTTTGTTATTTTGTTGGACTCGGGGGGCTGTTTGCTTCTATGGAGCCTTTATGATTATATAAAGCACGAGGAGGCACGGCAACACGCGGGACTCACATGCCACTCATGCAGATTAAATTACATACGATCAATATTGTGGATCCATCTAACGATCACGTTGTTGCCTCTCTCTCGGACCGCCGTTGCAATCTTTTTTAATATAAAGGCAGGCGGCTAGAAGAGTGCATTTCACCAAAGCATTAGGGCCGACTGGCAAACACGGGAAAATAAGATGTCTGGATGATTACTTAAAAGGATTACGGAATGCATTCAAATATTTTTCATACCAAATTGTGTGCTACCTGTACCTGTGATAAGCCAATTGAAGAAAACAGCAGTTTCATACAAATTAGACCACCTGGGAGGGTAATTGCTTCGTCTCCCCTATCCATCATCAGTAACACTGGCCGCTCAAAAAGACCATTCATACGCGCAGGTAAACACATTCACAAACTCACACAGCTACACACATAAATACATCTCTTTTTCTTTTTCTCTGAATGCATTTTTTCATCTCTTTCTCCAACACACACACGCTTAATCTCTCCATTTTGTCTGCCAGAGTGTACTCTTGAACCAACACTAATTAAACACAGCACTAATCAAAAATGCCACGCTCCTGAAGCCCTAAACTAATGCTAGTCTGTTCTTTAATTTCCTACTTAATCAAATACGTATGGTGCATAGGTGCGCGCGCACGCAGACACCCTCAGCAGGCGGTTCATTAACATCCATGCATCTCGCTGATGCATGGAGAGTTCCTCCATTGGATTTAGATTGCACTGAAAGGACCTTTGATTTAACTCTGGTTGTAAATGCAGTCTGGCCATTGATTGTATGTGTTCGTTCGCCGCGTGAGTTAAGCTTGGCGCAATCAGAAAGAACAGCACAAGGCCCCTCTGACCTCCACAGCCCCCTCCCACTCCCCCCGACACCGTGCACATACGAACTGAAGAGGACTGAATATCGAGCTCCTTTCTCGTTCAATCTTCACCCGTCATTGTCCTGTCAATTACAGCGGCTCCTAATGACTCTCCGGCATTGGAGTTAAGGCATAGACACGCATTCGCTACCCCAAACAATGTGCATTTGCATTGGCACGCAGCTCATGAGGTGTAGTCAAATGTCAGCACCGAACGAACAAGCCATTCTTTATTCAAATCAGCTTGTGTGTATGTATTTATGCCTAAAGTGTTACTCTGCGGGCTAATTTTACACGCACACACATTCTCGAATTACACGCACGGCTAACGTATGGAATATAATCACCACATCCAGTGAGGGATGACATTATTCCTCATGATAACAAATGTACATGTGAATGACGGATTTCATAGATTTCCTAATGACAGAATTTCCATAAGAGGAGCCACATAATAACTGTCTTGCATTTCACATGAAGGGTGGAGAAAGTGAGAGAACCTGTCACTGAGACCGGGGCGAGGAAGTGATGAGAGCAGCGGAAGATTGCACCCCATAGAAGGCCTCGGGCTATTATTACCATATCATGAGAACAATCAATCAAATTGGGTTAAAATGTACATGCTGTTTCAGGGCCACTTAGACATGCATAATGAGATCATGAATACGGCACAGCTTCCACACGTGGCACAGTGTGGGCTGTTCACACTCCCGGGGCCCCAGGTAAACTATGTGTGATTGAACACGGCATGCGGCACAGGGACACCCCTCCATGTATTTGTTGATCCGTGCTCACGTTCTGCTTGACTACAAACCCGAGCTGGGTCAATAAAAAGATGCTTTTCTTTTCAGTTTCCCTTCAGCCCTACTAGTGCTGGGCAATATGGCCAGAATGATCGCTGTATTTCTGTGAAATGAAATAGATGTTGAGCTGTGTTTCACTCCTGCATATGCTGTCTATATATATATATATTTTTTTCCCGTATGTGCAGAGCAGCAGCTGCGACCTGAGCCACATTGCTCGCATGCTTGTCTTCATTCTGTAAGTAAACATGGAGGACGGCCCTGGTCAGAGACTGAATATCTTGGGGACTTCTCATTATGCACATAGTAAACATAATGTACGAATGACATATTTATGTTGGCCTAGTGGCATCGCCCTGGTTCCACAAAGAAAGGAAAGGATTTTTCCATTGGCTTCTGGGTTGCCCAACAAAAACACATTATCCCTGCAGCGCTCTGTATCGTAACACCTTTGAGTGTCACTATGAGAAGCTATGTTTGCAACGTGTTTTTTTTTTCAGCAGCTTTTAGATTATTGTAGACAATAAGCTCTGTGGCAAACAAAGCCATACAATACTTGTAGGTTTTGATCAGAAAGATAACCCTGATTTCTGAAGTGTAAATGCAATCTCAAAAACTTTAAAACAGCCCCTTTTGAGGCGCAAAAAAGCCTCAGAATTCATGAGCGTGTTGTTTACTGATGCATTTTATGTCGCAGAACAAAACATGAAAACCACTCTAAGATGTATTGTGTAGTATTTAGCAGGATCTGGGGGATGTATTGGCAGAAACTGAATCATAAGAATAACAATAAGAAAACCTTTATTCTTCCCTCCTGAGGAAATTATTAAATTAATATTCATAAATATGTTTTAATTAGTGTATAATCACATAAGAAATGTTGTTTTCTTTTGTTGTTTTCTTTGTTTTAGAATGAATCATTATTTTTCATGGATATCCGTATGGGTCCTCTTCCGTGGAGCCCCCCATGTTGCACTGCCATGTTTCTACTGTCACCCAGAACAGACAAACCAAACACATGCTCTACTGTAGAGAGGTCCTCTTGCGTTTTTTCGTCGCCATGGTTGTTTCTGGATGGGGAGGTAGAGTCGAGTTGGTTGTAGTCTGCAACCTCACCACTAAATGTTGACAAATACTACACACTGGCACTTTGAATTTATATTAACCACAGACCATATTTCAGGCATCTAACCAAAAACCCATTCACTGGAGACAAGCAAAAAACTAATTTCCAGGTTTTAGAACTTATTCCAACATTGAGATGACTCAGATCCAATGTTTCCCACCTTTACTATTATTGTTTCAGGTTGATTTTTCACACCAAAGTTTCTTAACATTGTTCTTTTCCTGTCTAGCCACAAAGTCCAGATGAGAGAAGATCTGAGCTGATAAAAATGTTGATACACTCAACTGAGTCACCCTCAGTTATTACCTCCTGTTCAGAGCAATATTGCTTTATGTGTAACTGTGAGTGTGTGGTGAGCCCTTAATTTACTTTTTTGCCCTTGGACTGTCTTTCAGGCAACATAATTTACAGGCTACAGACACTAATCAGGACTAAAATACACTCAGTAATTTTACACCAACTCAAAATTACTATACCTGCATCATTTTAGGATGCCACTTCCAATTTAGTGTAACAAGGAGACTATCAAGACTACAGCAGTTATAATTTAGATTTTCTTTTCCTTTGTTTTAGTTCTTGGAGCTGTTCATGCACCATCTACAAATATATACAAAGTGCTAGCACTGAATTAACATTAACATTGAATACAAAGTATGGCTAACAAAAAACAGGAGACGTTGGTAGTTTTGCAGGCATGTTATGAATGGAAATATAGTGAAATTTAGACTCTAGGCAACATGAATATCTGTGCATGATTTCATATCAATTCATCCATTTCAAGCAGATCATGTATGATTTATCATCCCCCCTAAAGACCAAAGCTATCGTTACATCTCAGAAGGTAATCTCACATGGAAAGGGATATATGGTGTGCAGGAAGGAAATCTTGCATGGAGATATAACGCTTAGCATAGGCAATCTTATCTAACTAGATTCTTTATGGAGTATTTAGATGGGAATTGTGGCTTTCTTCTCTCCCTGGCACACTGCACGGTATGCTAATCATTTGAGTCTAAAACAAGCTTGGGGTTTCCATTCCCCCCCATTGATGCTTGCTTCCTCTGTTTCACAGAAAGACCCTCAGAGGCTCATGTCACCTCCCCCAGCAGATGGCTGGGGCAAACACGGAATGACAAGCCTCGATTTCACTGATGCCTAAAACATGATTTCGCCAACTGTTGGAGAACAATTTGAATCTTTAACCTATTTTCACACCGGAGCTCGCACACTGAGCAGACTTTCCTCATCAAAGGCTCGACGGAAATCAGGACTTTACACGCAACTTCCCTGCAAGATTTATTTTTTTTTCGTAAAACCCTAAACCTTAAAATACGCGTCACCGCAGCTGCAATAAGTGCAAACATGATGAAACACACGCCGTAAAGCGTATATTGTTGGCTGAAATGTCATGCCATTTATCCTGGTGCCTTGTCGCGTTGTCACTCAGACCAATGGGACTATGGTGTTGTTTTTAGATAGCAGCCCTAAGAACTTTGGTTTATAGGCTTGCATCATTGTGTAGGTGTAGTGAGGCTGTCTCGTCAGTCTTTTAGAGTAAGCCTCACTCCCACTCGCTCACAGCGGGAGCCCTCTCTAGCAAGAGCAGACAAATTGAATGTAGTGGCATGTTTCAAGATCCCGTACACTTTGAAGGTGAAAAGATGCCGGAGGGTTCTATTTGCTCACTTGTTTATTTGTTTGCTTGCGAACTCACACGTGCCGGTGTGTGCACACACGCAGGCGGGACTCGAGAGTTAATATTTACAGTAGCAAAAACCACATTTGAGTATTACATCGACGACTTCACAGCATGCAGTCGGCTTCAGCCTTTCACTGGATTACATAAATGTTACGGCGGTTTTTACGTGTCAGTCACGTCTGGATGAACACCTCAATTACTTTTTCTGTAAAAGTCACAAAGGCATTTTTGTTTACAACTACAACACAGCACTAGTCTGAATTGAATCTCATCTCATTAACAGAATGGCTACAGTGGCACAAGGTTGAATTAACAAAGAGTGACACTAAATGTGTCTTGTTACGCCTTCCTGAGAGCGCTGCAATAAATTTGTAACCTGAGGACAATAAAACTCTTTGAATAAATGATGAAGTACTCATTTGAGATGCTGAGGCGATTTATCTCGTGTCAGATCGGTAGCTAAAACGTGTTTTTATTGATTTTATTTTGTGAATTCCATTCGATTTTTTTTCGCCTCAGCCTCCCTCGCTAAATCTTCAACTTTCATCAACTGCTTATGATTATCAGCATGCGAGCGGGGAGGATATGAGAGTCATAACCTAACATCTTGTCATTTTTTTTACACTGCTCGGCTGCTTTCATAATCTAGAATATAGAGATCTGCTGTCTGTCTAATAAATGATGAAACGGATGAGAAGAGTAGGGAATTCACCCGGGGGAAAGCATCCCCCACACTCACAAAGATCACTAATTAAGACGTCATATAAAAAATGAAATGTTTAGTGCATCAATCGATTTGGTTAATTGACATTAAAGTAATCAGTAACTATTTTTTTACTTGATTAATCACGTCAGTTGGTTTTTCAAGCGAGAAATGTCCCAGAGTTGCCGCTTGTCTTTGTCATGTACGACAGCAAACTGAACGTCTTTGGTTGTGGGACAGATGGTCGGAAAATACAGAAATCTGAAGATGCCACCTTGGGCTCTTGGAAATCATGATGACAAAAGGCTTAATTGATTAATTGAGAAAACGATCAGCAGATTAGCCAGAAAATAGGCGTACTTCATTAACAAAATAAGTTTGGAGATCCATCACTGATGCAGCCTGTGCGAGATCGGAGCACTCTTGTCTTCCTTCTGTGCCAGATGTCAAATAGTGTGCCATCACTGCAGCTCAATCCATAATGGTCCTGCCATGTTAAAATAGAGCCAGAGCCCAAAAGATATCAGATTCAGTGTCTAAGAGAGGGCTCATGTTTGTCAAAGGAGTTGCTGCTCTTGAAGTCGGCACGTCCGTCTGTGCAATGTGTTAATTTGAATGACTGAACAGATTGAGAAATGTTGGCCATTAGATTCGCTTTACTTTAATTAGTTGTTAGAAGCCACGCCTCACCTCCTGCAATTACAAATCGAACTCCCAGCCTGGAAAAAGCTACTGATTGACACGCCGAGGATTGGGCCTCAGCATTGCTACTGCGGTAGCAAAAACCTCCATTTGTTTCCCTTTCTCAACTCTTCCCCTCAATCAAACAGGAGCTCCAAATTGTGTTAGCTTCCATTAAAAAGAAATAATGGAGACTGAGGCAGCTCGAGGACCTGACACGCATGGCTGATGACTCGCTTTTTGATTTCGCGACGTGATTATCCTATAGGAGCATCGCTGTCAACTCTGTTTTAAATGGAGCACCCCACCCACTTGACTCGCATCAACATGTGCAGACACAGAGGTGATGTGTACAATATTCTCCGAGTGCGTGCGCATCCCCAGGCTTATTTATCCCAGCAGCTGAAGGGGATTTTGAGTTCAATGGTACTCGCAAGCAAAAGGAATATGAATTAGCTTGATGGTGAGGAGAAGCATTCGCTCATCCCATGGTAACAGAGAGCGGCGAGGACACGGAAGCAGAGGACTGGCTGGTGAAGGACAACTCTTAACATTTAAGTGTCCTAATACATCTTCATAACAGCGCAGGCAGTATTGTCTGACGACCATTGTGCCACTTTGATCTTGCATCAGTCAGCTTTATTACAGCCTGGAGACTTGCATGGCCACGTACGTAGTAGCCTATTTGTGGTTAAATCTGCTCAGCATGGACTCTTTTGTGTTGAGTGTGGCATAGAAACTAGAGTGGCTGTTTTTTTTTGCTTTTTTTGCTTGAATTTTTTTAGGGTTTTTCGAGAGATGCTGTTTCTCGAGAGCGACTGTTATGTGTCATTACAGCTTAGTGCACAAAACATGCTGCCATGCAGATAGATAAATATAGATAAATAGATAGATAAAGATAGATAAATGACATGTAGATAAATCTGATTTATTTTGTGTAATTGTTAAAAAAAGAAAGACCACATTGTGAATACATGTACATGGAGTGAAACTGTGTAAACAGGCAGCTATGTTGGTAAGACACTTTCAGGACAGTTAGGATCGAGTCGGGCTCAGTTTAGGATCCTCTTATCCCTCTCTGCAGCCCTGCACATACTGTAGATGCCCTTCAAATGCAAAATGCTAATCAAAGCATTCACAACACAGATCAGACACACACACAGCTGGACTGGTTTCTAAAATGCTTCTTTGGCCACCAACAAAATCTGGAACATTTCGAGGCGTTGTGATGAGCGTAAATTTACATGCAGGGTTCGCTTCATCTACAAAGGGAAAACAAGTCTTGCCACCAGGCAAACTGTTTCTACTGTTATATAGACAATTCATTTACAGCGTGGTGTTGAAACCCAAACAGCTGTGGATGTAATCCAGTCCCTTGCAGGCCTTCCATACATACTGCACTGTAGCTAAAGCAGCCTTTGTCAAATTATCGAATCCGGTTTGCATAAAAGGGCTGCTGTAGTTGCTGGAGAGGGAGATAAAGTGTTCCATATGTTGAACATACACACATATTAACACAGCCGGGTTTTTCTTTTCTGTGTATATTTCAACATGAGAGGTGGCTACTGGCTGAAAATGTTAAAGAGGTATCTTAATAGGCTGCTTTCTAAATGTAATCACATTAAAAAGACAAATCCAATGATGGCTTGCTCATGTTCCTCTGATAGAAGCAAAAAACAGTAATCTGCATGTCGGCCTCTTGCAGTTTCTCTGCTATTTTCTTTTGCGTAAAGCAAGAACGACAATCAGTGTACATAGTTGTGGCTTTTACTGACCATCATGTATTTCTATAGTTCACATACCATACTGTAACTGAGCTTTATCATTTCATTTCAAATAATTTCCTCCTAGGCTTGAGTTCACCTTTTTTTCTCGTCTGTACCAATACTTCTGTCATTTCTGTCTGTTTTTCACACCTCAACTCTCAGCTGCCTCCGTCTCTCCAGAGCGCTGACGATCAGTCCAGTGAACATATGGCTGCCAGAGTAAGCGGACAACTGCTCTGAAGCAGACACACACACACACACACACAATGTGCACATCTCCGAGACATGACTACATATGATTTCTGACCTCGCCTAAGTGGTCATTACGCAGGAACAGTGTGTGTTTTAGCCGTTTTGGGTCAGCACGCATTTCCAACAAAAGGACACGTCATTAGACCGAGATACAAACAGTCGCTCTATGTCTGCATGTCACCATTCGATATTGGCTCTCCTGATTAGGTGTCAGGATTCAAGTCATCAAGTCTGAACCTGGCGGTCACACTATTGGCCATAATGTCGCACGTGGTACCACAACCCAGAGGAGACACATTCTGCTCCTGCTGTTTATCTTCCAGTAGGAGCGGGAAATTTCTGGCAGTGATGCCGTTTTAATGGTCGTCGAAGTGAGCTTCAATTGATACGCGGAGAAATTTTATGTTTTAGGGCACTTGTCTATTCAAACTCCTTGGCTTCAATCCCCACATATTTCCATTACCCCCCATTCAGCTTCTGGCTAATGAAGATCTTTTCGCACTTAACCTGACTGATGGGATATCTCCTACCCACAGCACAGCAGTTGAATAAAATCACTCCCTGAGTATGGACCTATTACTGGTGAGCAGGAAAAAGTATGTCAAACAGGAAATCCGTGCAGGTACCAGGGAGCTAAATTAAATTAATTTAGAAAATGACTTTCAAGGCTTTCAGACTTAATTCAACAAATCTTGTTCTGTTGTAGCCTCAAGCCAGCCTAAAGCTTCCAAGATTCCTTTTTTTTTTTTTTTGATACTGAAGTCTGAAGTGGAAAATATGCACAGAGAATCAACAGAGCCCACCAGCTGGACCAATCAGAGGGCTATAATAGATGATGTGGGCAAAACTCCTAAACCTTGTTTTGGTCTCATAAATAAGGTAGGATTCTGCAACTGCGAGGCCTTTTTCTTTCCCAAAAAGTAATCCAAAAAAGCGATTTCGCCGGGCAACGTTACAGTCCAGACAGCTCATTTTGTTCCTGTTTGGAAATCAAACGCAGAGACCAATAAAAAGCCCATCACGTAGCATCCGTTCATCCCACCGGGTGTGGGGTTCATGTTGTTGCCTGGCCACAAAAAAAAGCAAAGTGTCATTTTGAGAGCTGGCTTCACAAGGCTACCACTGCTGGTCAGAGGTTGAAATGGACACTGCCGGGGGAGATTTTTTCCCATTTCAGCAGACATGGTCTTCTTCTTTTTTTTTTCCCATTTCATTGAAAGAGAAATAACCATGACTGAATCCCTGTCTGTGACCGTTAAACCAAATCAAGTAAAATTTCACATTTAAAACTCAGTGTTTTAAGAAATTCACATTTTGCGAAGACTTTGAACTTTTTGTCCACCGATGTGCAGCGGTATTTCCATTTGATATGTAAGCTAAAGAAACCTAAAAGCACTGGGTCGCAGCAGGTGTGGCATTATCATTTCAATACTTCAAGGTGGTCTTTTGTCGAGCGGAGAATTGCAGAGCATCATACCAGATTCAACATGTATGACCTTGATTTCCGAAGTCCTGTATAATTCAATGTCTGTTCTCCTCAGCAGGGTTGAGAGAGATGCATGTAAATGATAGATGACTTGTCATT
>JBCAUF010000052.1:10246479-10257926 GCA_038406115.1 Haemulon aurolineatum | reverse complement strand
AGACAGTCTTTATTTCCCTATGTCTTGTTAGCAGAAGACCGTCACGTAAAACCTCTGCATAGAGGAGAAAATAATCCAACTGTCTTAGGAGGGACAGAGGGCTTAAACGACAAGGAGTGGCATCCGAGGCAGCGGTCAGGAGACAGTTAGAGGTACAAAGGGATAATTGAGGGCATGGTGTGTCAAAGCCACCTGGAAAGTTAAAGGAAATTTCTTTTTTCTTTTTTTTTTTTTTTGGAACAACCTAGGTCAGATTATCAGCATTTGTGCACAACTTTGTACAAGTTGTGTGACATTTTGCTGAACGACTGATGCAGCGATGTCGCAAATAGTCCAACAGAGCAGGGAGCACGAGTGGCCAGACAATCAGATGAGGTTTAGATTAGAAAACAACAGCGAGGGAGAGAGATCAGAGGCTGGGGAAGGTGGTTAGTTTATAGGACAACGGGACTGAACATGAAGCACTTAATTTAAAGACCTATCTGTTATGACTGTTAGTCCAGAGTGTAAACAAAGATGAATTCAGCTGCTTTCATCGATGGGCGCAGTTGAAATTATTTGGGGGCCGGGGGAGGGTCATCAGAGAGAGAGAAAACAGCACTATAACCCATCCATTGTCTTGATTTCTCTTTATTTCTGCCGTGCGTGGCAACAAAATACATTTCACAGTGATGACATCAAAGTGGCCCAGATGTGTTTGGTCTTGAGCCAGCAGAATGGATGGGGGCCGACTCTGATGTGCCACAACACAGCAGTGTGCTCCGCAGAGTTGGCGTAGGCCCAGTCTCGGCTCCGGAGTGTCTCTGCCCCCTAGCTGGTGGAGCTGCAAGCCAGACTGGCGTGAGCTTTTCCCCTTTGGAAGCTACTTATATTGCTCGGAAAATAGTTTTACATATTCCACATCAGCATGTTCCAGCTCCTCGCGCATTCAATATTAAGCTTACATATAGTGAAATATTTAAACCCAGCACCCATACTTTTTCACCATTTCTTGTCTTCACATTTTGTCTTCTTTCTCATTTTCCCAAAAGCCTGACACAATTAGTTTCTATGGAAACTCTGGGATCGCCATTAGAATTTAAGATAATGTTTTTCGGGTGTTTTGAGCACTGTTTAGCTGCACAGCGTGAGGCTGTGCTGACTTTAAAATAAGAAAAAGGGAATTAGGAAAATGGCGGTTATTCGTTTAAACTGTCTGGGTCAGTTTGACATTGAGTGAGTAATCTTTCTATCTCTCTCTATCTCCCAAAAAAGATGGTTGTTCATTTTCTGAATCTGAAATTCTCCTTCCACTCACCAGTTTATGTCGATTAAGATCAGGATATTAAAAGTTGTGTTCAGCCTTGGATATTGACATCACAAATATAGTTTTCTTCAGAATTTCAGGGTTTGACTGAAGATCAATCGTAGGCTAAATGTGTGTACGTCTGATAGAGAGAGAGAGCAGACAGACTAGCAAACAGCAACATCTGAGGCAGATCTGAGACACAATCATCAGCAAGTGAAGCCTCATTAAAAACAGTTATGGCTCAATTTCCTGTGTTTTATACCTAAATTGCCTTCTCTCAGTTGTGATCACCCTGGTGTGTTCCTCCTGTGATGAACAACTGTCACTCACTCCTTAACTCAGTCAAGTCTGATATTAGTTCTCATCCAGGTACAAAGTGGTATTAATATGTGGAAATATCATTCCTAGAGAAATATAATTTATTTGAGAAAATTTTCAAAGCATGTGCAAAGAGACTTGGAATAGCAATGCTTCATGGAGCTATAGGTTTTTGAAATTTGCGTTGACTACATAGCGCTGTGGTCTGAATCTGTGGCACTCAAATCCTGTTTTCAGTTCACTCAGCGGAGTGAATGATGGAGTTTTGCGACTATATTACCCATAACTGCCAAAGCCGTCAGCAGGAAATTGTGTCATTCATACTCAATTCTAAAGACTAAAAGATATTGCACTGCAATGGAACAATGTGTTAAGTCAAGAGTCAAAGAAATGGAATAGAAATTAAAGTTAAAAGGATAACCCTTTTAAATCAAATCCATGATCACTGGAAGCGACGTGCATTTTGTGGCATTCATGAAACCTCACTTCAAGATTGACTTCCTTCAGAAAAAAGAAAAAAAAAACATTCACAGCTGAAGTTGACCATGGAAAGGCGGGCATTTAAGGATAAATACTCGTTTTTTCAATTAATGTATTCATTTCTGTTTTACTTCTAGTCCCATGTCTTTAGTCTCAGTGGGGGAAGCTTGTGTTTGAGACTTTCAAAGAGAAACACCTGCTGTCATACCGGAGGGCATTACAAGACTTTGGGAGGAAAGAAACACGTCAATAAACCATTATGAATTATGCTGTAAGATATCAGAAAGAAAAATGTCATAGGTAGGCAACACAAGTAACTCATGATATAGTTTGTTGAATAGCTGTTTGTCTGACTTGACTGATTGGTGCCTCAACACAATAATAAGTTACAGTAATGATATGACTTCCTATCATTTACTCTGCTAATCTTCGTAAACTTTCCAACCGGTTTGTTCTATTCCTGTTTTAGGTTCTGAATGTAGGAGGGTGATCTCTCATTTTGCTCCAGAGTGAAATATCTCAACATGTTGGATGGATTGGCTTGCAATTAATTGTTAACGTTTGGTTACCAATCTGGAAGAAACGTATTAACTTTGAATTGAATTTGGTCCAACGTTTAGTTTATATCCAAATAAAAAATGAAAGGCATCGGTCTCAAGCCAAATTCCAAGTTTTGTCACTTATAATAAGTAAATCTTAATGCTTGCTGACACACTTAACCAAGATAGTGAAAACTGTAAACAATACACCTGCTAATCATCAGCATGCTAATGTTGTTATTGTGTCCATGTTAGCATGCTGACATTTATCTCAAAGCAGAGCTGTGCCGAAGTACAGTCTCACAGAGCCCCGAGCATGGCTGTAGAATCTCAGTCTTGTTTTCCTGTTTGTTCTCTGTCTTACCATTTTGGAAACCCTCTGTAATCATGTGTGGGTGAGGATTATTGACATGAAATTATAAAGCACCCTTTCAGCTTCCTGAGACCCTATTCTAGGCCTCAGGAAGCTGAAAGGGTGAGATGTGCAGAGGATGCCAGAATTAGACGGAACGAGTTCATTCTGTTCAGTCCGTGACCAACAATAACACATGGGAGAGATAGGTCAGGGGAAAAAGCCATGGATCAAAATAGGCAAACCTACAGAGAGAGAAATGGAAAAATAATGATCTTGTTTTTTTCTGTGTCCTCATGCAGTACACATTGTCTGTACTCCAACCTAAAACACAAACTCTTCCAACTGGAACATGTCACCTCCTGAGATGGATGGCTTCTGTCAAATATAGCCAACCCATCTCTGAACTATGGCCAGGACCCCACCTGATTTACATGAAAGTACAGAACAACGCCCCCTACTCCGCGTCCTCTCTCTTTTTTCCACATGGACACACTGAGCCCCTCCCTGACCCGCTCCTGACAGCCTTCATGTCTTAGCTGGGCTGGAGCCTCCGAATCCATCATCCTTCTCCGGCTCTGCTGCTGCGGCTGTCTGATCAATGATACCACTAATAATAACTGCCACGCTGTCACCTCTGTCCCATCCACCCAACTGGCACAGCCAGGGGCAGCTCTCTGCAGATTGCCTCCACAGATTAGGACTCCATTAGAGAAGCTATTTACCCACCTTTCCTCCCCTCCGGCTCCCCTTCACTTTGTTTGCCCACCAAAAGACCCCATGGAGGACATTATAACCTTTTTTAAAGTGAGAAATAACTGCTTCATGTATATTGCTCCAGAGGCACCTGACATAATTGAGCTCACGAGTTTGGTTTCGAGGTACCACTGCCGTGAGGATCGTCTCGGAGTTTCAACTTTGGGGCTCATGGTAAGAAATTGCATCCAGCTCCACTCTCTGTGAGCGCCATTCATCATTTTGCAAGTACACACCTCCGTGGCATCACCCACACTCTCAGTTAAAGGTTAGCTCAGAACAAGGCCACTCTTCTCCTTTTCTCTCTCCGCAATAAATATGCAGAACCATACTTGGCTTTTGCAGGAATGAAAAAGACTAATATGCATACATATACATCTTGTGTGAGTGGTTTCTTTTTTTTTCAGATATCATTGGAAAAGAATGGCTGAACTCGGCGGCTCACCCCTCCAGGCTGCCTCAATGGCATGACGACAGGAGGAGGTCCCGTAAATCACCAGCCCTGGCACCCCAGCCCATTACAGCACTCACTTAAACCAATCATTAGAGAAAGAAGACCCATTGCATCCCTGCACTCCTCCACCATTACCACTTCCATATTAATCATCTGCTTCTCTGCAGAAGGAGCAAAGAAGAACAAAGGTCCTCATTTGCCCCCCCCCCAAACTGCAGCACAGGTTTCTTTGACCCTTTATCTTCGGGTACTGTAAGTTGGTTGAGGCTGTGGACTTGGAAAGCTCCGTCGCTCCAACTAAAAACTGATTTAATATGTTACCATGAAACCTTACTATAAATGAACATACATAACTTTTGGGAATGATGACGGCTCCCACTGACTGCTTTAATTAAGCGCAATGAGCCTTGTAAATCCAATATTCACCCAATAGGGAATGATTTGCGGAAGAATGGCTTCTATTACACAGTAGAGAAATAGGTATTTAAGCAGATACAAATGATCTATTATGATAATGTAACTCTACTGTCTCTCAAATTTCCCAAAAGGCTGCAAAAGTGTTTTGAATTTTCAATGCCAATCTGCCCTCACGAGCAGAGAGAAATTACTAGAGTGAATCTCGTCTCTGGCAGTCCATTATCGGACCAGCTTCTCTCCAGGTAATTTCACTGGCAAGCGAGTAGTCCCGATAGACTGAATGGAAAGGAAAAATGTCATATTTCCTCCACCACTCTTTAATTCATGAGTCCTCTGCCTTATCAGACCACTGGAGTCCTGACCTGTTTTACTTTCTGCAGGCATCCATTGTGTGTGTGGGTGTTCTTCCCCCTGAAGACTTCCGTCTTTCCCTCTCCTAACACTGCGCAGGCCAAGGTTCCCTTGCTTCCCCCAGGGGACTGATAACACCTCACACATACTGAGTCAAGGGGATGGGGTGGGATAAGGCTTTCAGAATTCAGAATTGGTTTCCCCTAAATTTGATTAGCATTTCATGGTGCTCCATTTTCTCGCCCTGCTACAAGGGCAAGCAGTGGGATTATGCGGTCTACTTCATATGTGCCAGATGTGCATGGAAATGCTGTTAGCAAAAATACTTAGCATTTACTTTAAACTGCTGGGGGTCACCAGTAAGGTGGTGTTATCCACGCTGGACCATACAAGAAGTAAGAGACCGCTTCATATAAAAAGATCATTTTCAGAATTTCTATTGGCAGAAAAAAAAATTAAACTTTGACTTACTCTAACTTACATGCATAACTTAACGTACATAACGTTCTTAAGTGCATAATATGTCAATCAAAACAAAGAAAACAGAAGAAGCTTTGTGATGTTGTGAAGTAGTATGGGATCATGGAAGCTTTTGTAAGCATCGTTAAACAATCACCAGATCTATCCGACATCATTCCTGCAGAAAGGTTCTCAGATGAGGTGTTCAAAGTTTTATTTACATTGGGTTTGGTCATGTTCACTGCCTCTTACATCTCATACCTGGGTGTGAACATTGGTGGAGACATTCAAGATAATGTAAGTACACAACTCAACAAAATATATGAGACGTGCACGTGTATTTATTTTTAGACATTTTAATGTGGAAATGTCACACATTTATACGTTTAACTTGTGGAACTGATTCACTTATTTTAATCCAAACCAATATCTTTCGTTAAATCTAACCAAATAGTTTTGGTGCCTAAATTGTTTCACAACATTCAACACATGTTTGTTCAGTAAGCCTGTCGGTGGCACTCTCCAACGGACATGCAGTCTGTTGTTTTGTGAGTCATTGGCAACAACTTTTTATGTCTCTTAGGTACGAGGATGTGTGAAATAAAATGGTAGATAATATGGGGTGACTGTTGGCTTGATTAGAAGCTGTCTGATTGTCTGACTTACTGTGTTTCTGCACTGATGTAGCTCTGTTCCCCTCTCGGCAATCACATGGGGTCAACAATCGATAAAAAATATGACCAAAACTAAAAAAAAATAAGATACAACCACTAATGAAACTCATACATGCATGTTTACGTAATGTCTCTGATGCTTTCCAATTAGCCCAACGACACAAAGCAGGTTTATGTTAATGAAATCCGCACGCACAGATAATATCCCTGTCTGTGATTGGGTTCATTGCACTGTGATTGAATCTAATCAAATAAAAGCAGAGCAGTTAAAACATAATTAAGAAGAGGATTAGATTGTGGATGGGCTTTTAGTTAAACCCATAAGTCACGAAATTGATCAGAGAGGATGAGCAAAGACGCCAGCTGCCAGGGAAGAGCGCCAGTGAATGATAGATCACAGGTCGGGGTGATCACTCTGTGTCGCAGCACTTTTGAGATCAAAACTTGTCAACTGGAAATTTTGTCATAACTTTTGACCTGTTTGGCAAATGGATCTCTGTGTCAATATGAATCAGTATAGAGGGGGCTGGAGCCATCAGTTTTAATACAGCGGTAGCAATATTTACAATGAAATTTATGTTATTCACATCGACAGATACACGCAGTCGGATTATGCCAACCAGGCCGTCTAGAAATCTTACCATTACAGATAGCTGCTTGTGGGGAATGTGGCAAGAGTGAGGTATTACCTGAATGCAGCTTTCCATCAATCATAGCAGGCAGACTAATGTTTGAAACTAGGGAGGCACAGCTGACAATACGGCATCCATTTGTCTTGTCCTTCATTATGGTCTTTCTCTATTTGCATTGATTGGCTACAGAAAATGAATGTGAGCAGCGAGACGAGCGATTTAGGTGGGGAAAAAAATGTGAAATAAAACGAGAGAACGCGCGTGCGAGGGAGAGATGTGCGAAGAGACAAAGGCAGACAAGATTAGGAGGTTAGAAAAAGCAGAGCCAACAGTAATAGAGGGACAGGTGGAAAAAAACCAACAGCAAAGGCACGTCAGAAAATGATAGCGTGAGACAAAGTCAGAGTCTCGGAGAGAAAGAGGATCAAACACACAGATGCAGTCAGATAATGATCCAGGTTAAGCACAGGTTTGGCCCTCGTCCAGCTGCTCCTGGTCACCGGGAGGTCAAGCAGGCTACATCCATCAGCAAAGAAATGCAGGATAGACTCTTAAATGGCCTGGCTCCTCCCCTTCCAGCCACTACAGAGTGATGACGGCCTTGTCTGAGATAAAGGCCGATCCATTGGTCTGATTTGTGGCCGGTGGGGCAATTTCAATACCCGTCTTTGGCTTGATAGATGAGGCCCCTGTTTGATAAAGGGCCAATTTGCCACGGGGCCAATAGGGATGAAATTGCAGCAGTCGCCTTTATTTTGTCCTCTCCTCAATCCACAGCAAAACAAGGCTGGAGGGAAGGAGCCACATAATGCAAAGTAGGCACAGAACTGGGTGGAATATTGTTCTTTTGACTTGTGGCAGTCACTGAGGCTTCTTTGATCATGAGCACACATCCTGTTTCTTTAAACGGCAGCAGCCAGATTCCAACATGTCAGTGTCAGAAAGTGAAATAATAATGGCTTTGGGTAAAGACTGGGCTGCCCGACGGTACACATGGAATATTAACTATCTCAATCGATAGGCCCCAATTCAGCTGAAGTAAAATAAGACTACAGCCGCCCGTCGATCATCCCCCTAGACTGAAGTTCACACTGGATAACTCTTAATGACAAGCGGGGAGAAGTGTCAAAGTCAGTCTGCCAATCAGAAATCTGCTGATTTGATGCCCAGTCCATTCTAATTGTGCGCTGCAGGATGGCGAGTTTGCTCGCTGTTACAGCTGAAGTACCTGGATCAAGCTCTTGGATCCCAAATCACACTAAAAGCGTCGGATTGCTGGCTAAAATCTCTGGGGGAATGTAAAGTCTAGAGGGCTGCATATGTATCTTTTCAATTTCAAGGAGTCAAGCACCCAAAATTGCCAAAAGCCTCTGGGGAAACTACCCTCTTTTCTGTTCAGTCCCAGAACGTCTCTGTTGTAATTAGGACCATATGTGCTTTAACCGGAAGAATTGAGGACAAAGAAGTCTGGGACACCTTAATGTCATGTTTCGTTCAAGTATACTGAGCACTTTATGAGACGATAAAAAACATATGCACACTTAGAACTGCCCTTGAGTTACTTTTCTCATCTTCTGGGGTTTTTTCGGGGGCAGGTTACCACCTACGCCACATTGAAATGTGTAAATCAGATCTCGAAGCATGCGATCATCTTGCTCTTGAGGATGCAAAGCTGTTGACTGACAAAGTTTTGACATGCGAGGTGGAGTACACTTGATGCGGGTGACAGGGTTCATGTGGAGTCTCTGGCTGCCTGCACAAAAACACACAAAGTTCTCAATCACCCAGGAGTTGCAAACATATTCTAGACTCGAGGAAATTGGAGACCTGCCAGTTTAGGTTTTAGTGCAGCCTCGGGAAGAGAGAGAAGCAAACAGGTTAGTTTGGTTTCCTGAACTTTTGTGATATAAGAGCTGACATAAGGATGGACTTCACAATTTTGTTTTCATACAAATGAACTGTCAGTGTTTGTATTCGTATTACCGCTTGGAGTGGCAGAGGTTGGATGTTCGAATCAATAATCCATTAGTTTTGGCTCTTTATTTCAACTGTTCATCCATATCCTTTTAGCTCCTCCATTTCTAAAGATTTTATCCATCTATTTGAAATATGTATCCATTACTTTTAGCTGTTTAACTGCTTCAACTTCTCATTGGGTGACTACTTGTCTCACACTCGAATCAAGTTGTGTTCAAGTGTTATAGCTGACACACGATATGAATGTAACCCTTTAAATCAAATAATGAAATTGTAGTTTTATCTAGTGAATTCTAGTGAATCACTGATGTACATGATGTGGGCTTAAGCATGCAGAAAGAGTGGAGTGCACTGATTGGATAAATTGCAAGACAACAATAAATATAATGACTATGTGTCAATTCAATGACTTTGGAATGAAATGATGGATGGAAGGCTACAGAGATACAGGCAAAAACAACTGCAGTGCCAAATGAGATTAGGAATATTTCGCATGCTTTTCTCAAATATGGTATAAAAAATGTCAGATTTTCATCAGATTTGTTCAAACCAGAGGAATACATTTGAGTAGAGACATATTAGTGCAAGAGGCGAAACGCAATTACACCACCCCTCGTTCTCGCTGCACCACCTGTGTTCATTACAGTCATGTTGCACTGCAATAAATCAAAATTCAGCTTCTCAGACAGAGATTATCGCTAACCTTGTTTCTGCCTCCGGAGTCTCATTGTACTTGAGAAATTCCCACGTGCGCACTCTAAAACAATCAATGGTAAATTA
Source organism: Haemulon aurolineatum (assembly GCA_038406115.1). Classification (NCBI taxonomy): domain Eukaryota; kingdom Metazoa; phylum Chordata; class Actinopteri; order Lutjaniformes; family Haemulidae; genus Haemulon; species Haemulon aurolineatum. The sequence goes on along the minus strand of JBCAUF010000052.1, from coordinate 10,248,449 downwards.
ATTTTAAGAGCTGGTCATTGAGCCTATTTTGGGGCAAAATAACTCTTAAGGACATACAATGAAATACTTTGGAACAATCATTACCCAGTGAAACAAGTGTCTACTGACAACTGCAGCAAGTGTAAGAATCTTTTGCCCATTAACAGGGATTTGATTTGAAACACTTGAAGCAGGAAAAAAAACTGTAAAAAAGAAGTCTGCCATTAAAAATCAATGGCTCTTGTACACCCTGGATCAAGGGCTTTTCTCCTCAAAATGAAATGTGATACCACATAATCACACTTTTCTCAAAAGTAGATTAATATTTCGAAGCGCAATGCTCTTCCAGGGGAATATTAAACTAATTTAACACACGCCGCGTCTCTTTCAACCCGTTTGCGTGCATGAATGATCCCTGTTAGATGCTGCTTTATCCAGGCCAATCTTGTTTTCATTCCGTAATCTCGTTAATCAATCAATTTCCTCTGTGTCATAGCTTGTTTTCTATCTGCGAATAAATTCGGAACATTGATGAACATCGAACACATGAAGCCTCTCGTTCACGGCCACCAACTGAGAGGACAATCAGGACAGCTATTCCTGGTCATAAGCCTAAGGGGCCCCTATACCTATTACTTTACTAGACAGTCAGTGATAGGGCAATTGGTTTTTATAAGCGCAAAGCAGCAAGTATTGTCCTGTTTTGTTTTTTCTACACAGAATGTATTTACAGTGGCGGTTTTAAAGGTCCTGCACTGAAATGTCAACAAGCAATAAAAAACACATCAGGGCTATTTTGCATACAAGTAGGCCTATTCATTTGTTTTCAAGGGGTGCTATGTGTCATATTCGCCTATTCATCTCAAATTACAAGCTAGACTCCAGTAGTAATTGTTTATAACACTGCCTTCCAACCTTCTGGCTTGTAACACCATAAAATGAAGCAAAATATGTTTGTAAGCTGTGAATAAAAGCAAAGTTTAGAGACAACGAACAATCTCATAAAACAGAAGTCCCTTTTTCAGACCACCAGAGAGCAGGCTGAGATGAAAACAAACTAACATTAACTGTCTTGCCTCCAAAAGATGCTTTTCTTTGGAGATATCTGTGAATACTGGGAAACCATCTTTTATAATTCTGCCCTAATTTGGACAGGCAGGGTGATATTGGAACCCCAGAGTGCGATGTGTCGGCTGTGTGGTGACAAAATTAGATTTATTTACCAGCCATTTATTAATCATTTTGACTGGCCCACTAATTTCCGGGCAGAACGGGGGGACTCCGGTGATGTTTGTGAAGGATGAGTGCATTTAAATCAAAGCAGGATGTAATCAGCCATGCAGGGTGTAGAGCTGTCCCTGGGGGATTTAATACTCCATTATTTAAACCAGGGCGTATCAATGTGAAAATAAAACACACACTGGGAAGAGTTACACAGAGCTGTCAGACATCAAACTAAGATAGTTTGCGATTTCACCATGTATCAGATTAGTCTTTAGTTTCCTCTGCTATTAAAAAAACTGCTCTCTTGTTCTTTTGTCAGACGCTTTACTTTGGAAATATGTATTCTCCATATAGAATTCAATAATTTGATTATGAAGATGATTAACCTTTCATACTATTCATTATCTTTTCTCTGAAAATGCAGCTTTGGCTCTCTGATTCAGGTCGTGGATGAGTTCTCTGTAACTGTGTTTGCATAATTTAACCAGAAAACCAGGCGCATTTTCAGCACACTAAATAAAGGCTGAATGCATAAATCCAGTCTAAAACTCTGCTGATTGTGTACAGTAAAACTGTGTTGTTCCCATTAGAGCCGTCGCACATATAATGAATAATTATTGCCTATCGGAAGATAATGAGCCTGTAAGGCCTGACCTTCGGTAAATCACTCTGATGTATAATCTAGATTTTCAGCAGAGTCTGTGCGCTGAAAAGTGGGAGAAGCCGTTGTGCGGCTGCTAGATTGCAGGTGCAGTTCCCCAGATGAT
>JBCAUF010000052.1:10164568-10178120 GCA_038406115.1 Haemulon aurolineatum | reverse complement strand
GTGTGGGTGGATGTGTGCACCTGTGTGTGTGTGTGTGTGTGTGTGTATGTGTGTGTGTGTGTGTGTGTGTGTGGGAGAGAGAGAGAGAGAGAGAGAGAGAGAGAGAGGGAGAGAGAGAGCTGGAGGGAGGTGGAGGGAGGGGTATGCAGGCAACCCAGGGGGTAGGTAGAGTGGAGTTGCCCGGCAGAGATGCTCACACACACACACACACACACACACACACACGTCGGGAGAAGGAGAGAGAGAGAGAGAGAGAGAGAGAGCTGCAGATAGAAACAGTGCAGACTTGGCAGACAGACAGAGCAGTGTGTGCCGAGAAGTTTTGGGGGTTTTAAGACCAGAAAGTGCAACTCACATTCATCTTCACAAACCAAACAACTAGGAGGGTAATCCAGACTTTTTACCCGTCTTTTTCTTCTTGGCTTCAGGTGCGTTGACGCGGACGCACGGACCTGTTGGCGGGCTGGTTGGTTGGTTTTTTGCCTCGAACCCTTCAAACTTCTGGATAAACTCGCGCAAACTCAACAAAAGCAGGCGATGCAGAGGAGGAGGTGCGGGTGAGTGGGGGGAGAAGACGCCCCGGCGGTGCGAGGATGATGTGACCCCTGCGTAAACTCCAAATGACCACCTCTCCCAAACGCACGTGAAGCGGCTGCAGCGCGTCCACGTCCGGGGCTCGAGCCAGCATGACTCTGTCCGGTGGTCTGTCGGATACTTGTCAGCTCGTTACACGCGACCGCATGGAGCCGGAGCTGTGGAAGTAGGACCCGATCCGTGCGTACTGAGGAGGGGGAAAAGTTGGTGCGAACACGTTGTGGAGCGCAAAGCAAGCCACTGTGCACAACTTTGGAGAGAGAGAGATAGGGAGAAAGAGAGAGAGTGAGAGAGAGAGAGAGCTACGATGCGGGGCACTTTGGGCGCATTCATTCAGTCCTGTCTGATACTCCTGGTCCGTGCAGACCAGTGGAGGCTGAAGGACTCCGCCAACTGCGAGCTTAACAGGAAAGTAAGTCAATGTGAATGTTGCAAAAGTAGCTGCGATGTTTATATCCGCTGTAATGTATTAATTGAACACCTTAAATCTGTCAAAACATCTTTTATTTTCTCGCATAAAGTGTCAGTAAATGTGCCACAAAGTGCCATATCCCTTTGACATGCTGCAGACATTTGGTCCATCTTATCAGTGTTAAGTTGCATCTCTTTGTAGGCTACTTGTCTAATCTTTGAAACCTTTGAACCCCTTTAACTAATGACTGTTTTCATTCTTGATTAATCTGTTAGTCTTCCAGTCGATCCATTAACTCTGTGCTCCACAAAATGTGCAGAAAGAGTCTGAAATGCCCAAATCACAAGTCCCGTATTTCAGGAAAGTTTGTTTGATAAATAACACAATGACGTCAGTTGTCAAAGCTATGGATGACTCCACTAAACAATTAATCGACTAATTGTTTCTGCTGTAGTTATGTGTATTGCATTTGAGCAACGTGCAGTTCTTCACACTTTGTGTATTTTAGAAGATGGCATCAATTCAAGACTCACTCTGTCCTCTTCTTTTGTTTTTCTCCCCCCCCTATCAAACAAAAGCTTTCCTAACCTCCCTTTTATTGATCACCTTTCAAGCTCCCTTTGTTCTCCACTTGTCCGTCATGTTCTCTAAACTCACACAGTCCGTCTCAGGTCTGATCCAGCAGGAACAGGAAGGCAAAAGCATTCGGCTCACAGTCTGACAATCACTGACATGTGTATTGTTACTTTGGCACTCGGGTCCTAAGTGGCTTGTTAATAAGTCATTATCAGTCTGTTAGCGGTCTGTGTAATAAACAGCCACTGGCAGACAAAGTGCTGGTGTTGCTGACTGGTGTCAGACAGGCCCAGTGGTGGTTCATGTGAAGTAAATGGCATGAAGCCACTTTTAAGTCTTGTTTTTTGTGAATTCACTACTTTTCTCTGTGTTTCTTGACCTCCTTCTACCTCATATGCCTATCATATGGTCCAGACTTGCAAATATGTACTTCTGCAATATTCAGCCAACTGACAGACAACTTTTGGATAATCACATATAGCAAACATTCATAGGTTCCACCCTTTCAAATGAGAGGATTAACTACTTTTCAGTGTTTTATATCACGGGGAATTCAGTGTCATTGGTTCTAAAACACAAAACAAGAAGTTGTGGACAACACATTAAGCCCTGTGAACTATTTTCTGACATCTATGAAGCCATCAAAAAATAATCAACACTGCAAACCTTCTCATCTTAACTGTGCTATCTCTCCCCTCAGCAAACTGACCTGAACTCCTTCCTGTGGACGATCAAACGGGACCCTCCCTCGTATTTCTATGGTACAATCCACGTTCCCTACACGCGTGTTTGGGACTTCATCCCTGAGAACTCCAAGCAGGCCTTCCAGGAGAGCAACATCGTCTACTTCGAGCTGGACCTGACGGACCCTTACACCATCTCGGCCCTGACCAGCTGCCAGCTCCTCCCTCAGGGGGAGAACCTGCAGGACGTCCTACCGAGGGACATCTATCGGAGACTTAAGAGACACCTCGAGTATGTGAAGCTCATGATGCCCTCGTGGATGACCCCAGACCAAAGAGGGAAGGGACTCTACGCCGACTACCTCTTCAACGCCATCGCCGGGAACTGGGAGAGGAAGCGGCCCGTTTGGGTGATGCTGATGGTGAACTCGTTAACCGAGGCAGATATTAAGACACGAGGAGTCCCGGTGCTGGACTTGTACCTGGCCCAGGAGGCTGAGAGGATGAGGAAGAGGACGGGAGCTGTGGAGAAAGTGGAGGAACAGTGCCATCCGCTCAACGGGCTCAACTTCTCCCAGGTGAGTTTGAAGCTGTACTGATTGGCCTCGGGTTTTCCAATTCTTCCATTGCACCCTCTCATCAGGGTTTGGAGAGATCAGAGTTGTAATGACCTCAAAACACAGCCAGGGATTGTCAGTAGGCCTATAATACTTGAAAACTTACGGCTGTTTTTCCCTTTAAATTTGAAGTGATGGATGACTATGTTGCACGCGTTCTAAAAATATCGACCATTGCTTCTCTAAATGAAACATCATTATATTGTCTGATATAGTGAATATTGCTATTGTTTTCTGTTCAAGCCCATGCACCAGCATGGTCGTGATTTGCATCATTACAGTTTAACAGTCCAGAAACCGTTTCACTGGATTCATTCGAGGGGTAACCCAGTAATTTGCTGTTGTTAAGCGTGAAGCTTAGATGTGGAAACCACCAATCACTTTGCTGATTTGAATAATATCGCTCAGTTCAGTTCAAAGATTCGTGGTCACGGCCACACAAATGGGCTTCCAATTTTATGCCAGTAAGTGAAGGCGCCACCCTTCATGCGGCTACGGCGATCAGCACCGATTCTGATTGGTAGCAGTTTGTTTGGTCTGTTGCTCGTTCGAGCTGTCAGGATCACTTTGGTACCAAATTAGCCAACAAATACTGTACATAAGATTAACACGATGCAACAGAGTCAGATTGTGATTGTTTCTGTGGCTTTTGGGGTCTTTTAATAGGAGTTTGACAAGGTTGTTTATTTTTTGTAACATCTGCCATCTGAGATTTACTCCATGTAATTTTTCTCAAAGGGCCTCCACTTCTGACAAATTAATACATTTTATGGATCGCAACATTGTGGTTGCTGTACCAGACCTGTGCTTCTGTATGAACCATAAATCCAGTGTGTGCTACAGCTGTCAAACATATATGGCCTCTGTGATGTAGCTTGTAGGTTTACTTCTCAGACTTTTTAGGTTTGTTTCAACAAACCTTCTGAACAGGCCTCACATCTCCTAAAATAAGCCAACTGAAGGCGCAAAGATGTGCAATTCAAATGACAAAAACCAGACGTATAGATTCAGTGATTCCTGCAGTTTTGTCTTTTCCTCCTTTTCCCACAGCTTAGTCGAGCGGAGAAAGGTGTGGTGTTAATAATCAGCTGTGCAAACATTCAGCCGTGCTCCGCCACGCTCTTTGTTATTAAAGAAAAATGGATCCTAATGACTCAAGTCTGTAAACGCCAGAAAAAACAAGGAACCTTGTTGCTCAGGCCAGCACACTTAAGTCCCCTTGTCTGCCTGTCCGTCTGTCTGCGCCCCCCGGTGACCCTTTCAGCATTACAAACATCTCTCAAAGGCAGCAGTCACTATGAAATCATGTTGCGTATTATTGAGGAATTTCAGTTAATGCTGGTCAGGAGCTAAGGGGATTACACTTGACCATTTAGACTAACACCCAGAAGCTCCAAAGTGTTGTTATTTTAAAGCAGGCCTTGTTGGCCCCACAGACTACACGTCTCTGCCCAAACCACCCAGCAGCACTTTTATTAGCATCCACTTGAGTCGTAGAAGAAGAAGAATGTGGGATATCTTTTCGCATGCAGCAAAAATTGCTGATGACTTTCCGTCACTTCTTTACATTGGCAATCGATTCCCCATGGTGATGTTTATGTCTTGATAAACAAATGGAGTATGAGTAAGAGTTAGCAGTTGCTTGGAAAGAGGGTTTTTTCCCCTCTCTGTCTGAGATGAGATGATTAAATCGAGCTTGCATTATGAAAACCTCTGGTGACGAAGCTTTTTCCCACGATGAACAGTGAAGTCATTATCCCTCACATCCTCATTCATCTCTCCTGCTTGGCAGATCAGATGTAACAGCTTCTGGTGTTATTTTAAATCAGTGCAAGTGTTTGGGATGAGAATGTCGTCACCAGAAATACTACGGGCATCAGCCCCTGGTTGACCCTTTTCTGACAATCAGCCTCTTGTGGTTGTGCAAATAGTGACTGTTTTTTCTTGGGGGATGTTGGGGTAGTCAGTGATTGGCTGGCCAAAGTGTGTGACTTTGTTGGTTTCTTTTAAAGCTGCATTTTAAGGTTTTAATTAAGTCCAGGGGTTACATCTCGGTAACTCAGGTTCTGTGATGCAGAGCAAATCGTGTTAAGAAGACGGTTTGCACTGGATGTGTTTTTGCAAGCTGTGTGTTCCCATCTCATGCAATGCAACCAAGTATTAATGAAGCCTAAACATAACCATCATCTTTCTCAAACCTCAACAGATCATTTTCGTAATATTGGTCCCTTCTGGGAGTCATTGGCAAACGACTTATTTAGTCAACTAGACATGGAGACTTGTTGTTATGGATATGAGAGGAAGCAAGTGGGTGGCTCAAATTGGATTTGTCAACAGGGCTATAAAGAGAGAAAACCTCCCATCATCACAGCTTTCACTGAATTAGGTCCTCAAAGCTTGCAGAAGGCTCAACAATGAATTCTAGTGTCCCAGAAACAACCTCTACCCTGACACTGCACCAACACAGCGCACAGCTTGGCACTCCATAATTTTCACACTCAGTTTCAATCTAATCAACAGCAGCTTGACGGACGCCTCAACCCCGCTGGCTTGTAGCGGCCCGCCTAATATTTCGCTAAATATTTTTTTCACAGTTTGCGCTGCAGTTGAAAAGGGCAATTCCATTTAAAGCCTTTTAGCTCAACTCGACTGTAAGATGTCCAGACTGAGTGTGATGAGTGAGATACACGATGGCGAAACAATACTGCCGCCTCGGCCGCTATTCTTGACTGAAAGGACTGTTTAATCAGGCTACAACTGGAGCACCATATTTATGGTCTGTAATAGTCTCTAATGTTTTCACTGGCCATTTACATTTGGCATTAAACAGACCTGAGAGGAGAGGGAAGGGCAAAGGGAAAATAGAATACTTAATCTGAAGTGGTGACAATTTCTCTCCTCAGGCCTTTGTTGAAGTGAAATGCAGCGTCACATCCTCAGTCCTTGCTAAATTTCAATTATATTACAAATGAATTAACAGTGGATCCCTAGCCAGAGTTGATGCAGACATTCTCCTCTTCAGAGACAAACACAACACAGATGATTGGATGTACTAACCTCAGCTCTATTCAGACCTCTGGGGAAAACATGTGTCCATCTCGTGATTATCAAACTAACTTCATTTTGGTGTCTGAGAGGTTTTTCACCCACGTGAGCACCTGATTGTGACTAATTGGGGTTTGGTCTCAATTTTCCTTAATTTGTTAAAACTCCAAACTGTCTTCTTTTTTTTCCCCAGCTTCGTGACACACCACTCTGATTAATTACTGCAAAACAAACACGCAATGCAATCAATCAATCACCTGCTGAGCTAAATTAGACAGATCCTAATGCATCACATCTTATCAATATGGCTGTTTGACAAGTAAAACAATCACCCTGCTGTGTTGCTGTGTGATGTAGCCCCTATTTTCTCTGAAGCTTAATAACCCCGGTATTATGTTAAATAGTTATGTCATCAATCATCCTCTGATGTCTTTATTTCAGGCTAATTGTGAGAAAACCTCCTTGAGAGTTTCTCCTGGTCATTATGTTGACTGTCACTCTATCCTGAAATATCAAATTCAGAGCTATTAATTGGAAAATATATTTAAAAAAAAAAGATGTTCATTCTGTTCATCTCCACAGTGGTTCTTTGGATGTAGTTAAAGATCAAAGGTTAGCGTTCAGTGATTCCTGTTTCGTTGGTACTTATATTCTGTCTTTTTGCAGCTGTGTTGAGGACTTTTGTAAGACTCATGCTATTAGGCAACTTAAAACATTTAAAAGACAGGGTGCTTTTTAATCTCATCTTACAAGTGATGTGTCCATTTTTGAGTTTGCCTGCCACAATAAATTAAGCCCATTGAGTTCATTATTTCCAAACCACAATGAATTATACTTTCTTTACTCAGATCTCTAATCTGGCTAAGCATGACTGCTCTTATTCTTGCGCGGTGCCCCTCGTCTTTTGAAGAGCGGGCTCAGCCTTGCCCATTACACTAAGTGAGCTTGTTGAGGACAACAATAGCCGTATGAAGGCCGGCTTTCTCTGTCACTGTTGTTGGAAACCCGCGGGACATTCCACACCTCAGTGGAGCAGACCTGCTAATGAAAGTGTTGTTTCTTTCCTCCCATCACTGGGAGTAATGGTGCATGGAGAGGTGATGAATGCAGGTCTCAGTGTTCGTCTATGAGAACAGGGTAGGAATGTTTGAAGCCCATTCGGTTCATTCATGACGAGGAGGGACTGGAACAAGGAGAGCCGAGATGCAGACTGAGATCAGTAGAGGAGCCATTAAGGAGGGAGGGCGTGACTCCGTCTCCGTTAAAGGTATCATGACGTTACCTCTGTTTGACAACCTTGTAACTTCAGTTGTGGTGTTTTCTTTTCACTTGGGGTGACGGGCTCCAGAGTCTCTGGATCTGCTGGGTTTTCACGAGGCGAGGTCTGATGAAATTCCAACAAAATGTACTTTTACAGACCTGAGAGAAGTGCAAAGTTGTCAACCAGAGAATATAGTTTGTTATCTCATTAAATGGAGCAATTTATTTCTCATTACATTTTCAGTTTTCATCTGTCTCTTCCCTCCCTTCATCTCTTTCTTTGCCCGAGGAGAAACACAAGATTTGGGAAAGGTATTTCACTAACCAAAGCCAAACATAACTTCTGCCCAATGTAAAACTCATGAACCAGGCACAATAGCACTGGTGATTTTAACCCAAATATCATATTTTCCTTGCCTGTCTGTATTTCCATGCCTGGTTTCAGAAAAATGCTCCTTAAGTGTGGCTTTAACAAGTTTATCAGGCCTGCATCAAATCTTTGCATCGGATGTTGCCTTTGTTCTGCTTCTGTTTACATTTCTTGACATAACACCTACTAAGATTTGGGATTAGAGTTTTTAGTCACTGTTTTTCTAACAGATCATCTTGACCCTTTGGTTAAGAAATATTCTCCGCATGCAGAAGGTCTGTTCTCAATTACAGTGAGAAGGCAAAGCTCTCTTGGTTAGCGGATTTAAACTTTAACATTGAATAAATCAAAGTACAGTTTGTACTTGAGTCAGCAGATTTGTGGGAAAACGTCTAGTGCCATAAATCAGATCTGCGAGGTCACATGTGAACATACGGCTCACCAAACTCAACAGAACCCAAACTCATTGGACGGGACAGACGCTGTCACAAACTGTGAGCATCTCAAAAGTCCTACACCCTGCGTTGTCCCAGTCGTAGCGACTGGTAAGCGTGTTGGTTACGTAGATTCTATGAAAAGTGAAGCTCGACATCCTGGACAGTACAGTGGCTCTCCTTATTTTCCAGCCGGGCATGGGCAGCGCTTTGGATAAGCTGCCAAGGATTTCCAGCGTTTACCCACAGAGGAAAATCAATCTCAGTCCCCTCGGTAATGAGATTAGATGGCGAAAAGAGAATGATGATGATAATGATGATGAGTAAGGGTGGAAATCTTAAGGGATTCTTGCGATTGCAAAATTATAACATAACTGGCAGTTGAAGTAACTGACCATAAAGTAGGTCACTTTCATGACAAAGCATGTTATAGTCTTCTGTCGCCACGAATATAATGAAATGAAAGTGAAGAATTCTAGTGTGTGCATGCTGGTCATTGTTGAAGGTTGGTTTCAACAACTACAAAAGGTTCAAATTCATCATTTTGTACGGTAAATATGAAAGTGCTGCTGGCAGCCACTTAATTAATCACAAAGACTGGACGCAGGTAGCCTGGCTCTATCCAAAGGTAGCCTCTAAACCTTGCCAATTAACATGTTCTATCTATTTGTTTAATATGTATAAAGTGTAAAAAACAATATAAAAAAACAATTGTGCTGTTTGGGACTCCATGTAAATTGTTTTTTTACTCTTTTTTGTACAGATTCACAAACACAAGCAATTTTGCTAGAGTTTCCTCTTGCTTCCCGGCTTTTTGCTAAGCTCAGCTATAACCATACAGATTGTACAGCAGGAGTGGTATCACATGCTGTGTGTGCGTATGTGTGTGTGTGTGTGTGTGTGTGTGTGTCTGTGAGTGTAAGAGAGAGTAAGAACACATGCTGGTATGATGACAGTATTACACAGCAATACACAGGCAGCAAATCTGATTAAAGCGCATTTGTCCCTCTGGAAAGAAGCACAGCTATCCGGTCAGTTGACTCGGTGATGATCAGAGCAGAACGGCCTGCAGTGATGAAATGTATACGTAGCCTCACATGGATAGACTCCAGCCAAGAAAATGACAAGGACAGCAATAAATCTTAACCTGTACACAAATTTATTAAGCTCATTAAGGTACCTCAAGCGGGACTTTAATGCTCTGCCAGATGATTGTTTCGGCTTAAAGGATATTCATTTGTTATTTGGACACACGATGAATCATGTGGACAGTTTTAAAATCACTGATGAAAGAGTTATTCCAAGTAAATGTCATGATGTGAGACATTAACAGGAAACATGCTGTGTAATTTCTTAGAACCAGAAAAAAGTAGATGTCAGAAAGTTAGATTAAAGTGAAATATGTCAACATTCACAAGTCTCCCTATAAGATGAATACACCTGCTAAGCTGCTTACTTTTTGGAATAAAGCTCCAAATTCATTCCCATGCATATTTGTAGGAAGTTACTTGTATTATTTGTGCACAGTAGTGTATAATGTTACATGACTTAAAAAGCAGGTTTGTATTTTTGACTATAAATAGTTTATGATTTGCTTCACTCTTTGATCAAAGCGAGTGAACTTTCCATGTTTAGTTGCGGTGTGGTGTGTAATCATCTAGTATGTATTTGTATATATAATTGCTTTTATCTGTTTATTGTTGTTTGTGTCTGGACGTTTGTGTGCACATTTCTTTCCTTGCTTGCAAGAGTTCATGTCCGTGCATGAACGAGCGTTCGCATGCGGCGTGTCTACAGCTCCGCGCTTGAATTTCCAACATGTCCTCGCGGCTTCCCTTGAGTCCTTGGTTTCATGTGGCACTGAGGTGCTTGATTTCCTCCCCACTGTTGACCAAACACTTCCATATTAGATGTCTGACATTCTCTCAGACATTATCTGTCCATCTGTCTGGATATGCGACACCGGAGACAAAGATGCTGAGCTCCTCTCACTTTCAAAACCCTCTTTCAAAAGCTTTATAGACAGAAATTGAAGATTAGAGTCTGTCAACAAGTCATCATGTCGAAATGATACTGAGTAAAGAAGCAGTGGAGATCAGTAGTGTGATTTTTTTTTTTTTTTTGCTGTATGTGCTATATGAGCTACAAAGGTGAAGAGTTTGAGTTTGTATTGACTATAAAATGATCGGAACCAGCCTTACTTTGTTTGTTTGTTTGTTTTTTTTGCTCTAAAAATCTAACAAGGCAGCATGGAGAAATTTTGTTTTTAAGCGCCAGATGTTGAACAGGGCTGAGACTGCGCCGACTGGTTTGATGATCTCCCAAAACAAGTGATCTTTTTCATTTAATTCCAGACAGAAAGAACCACGTCAAACGATTCAAGATTCAAACTTATCAGTCTCATGGTTCAAGGCGACACTTTTAACAGCCTAATTGCTTCCAAATTCACAATCATTACATTGAATGTCAAGTCAAAAGTGGGGTCGTTGTAAAGTCAGGCTCTCATTCTAAAATATTAGTTAGTAATGCTTTAGAATTTATTCAGTGTCTTTTGTGTCTTGCATGTTTGTTTTAAACTTGAGATCATTTTTGCCTCGCTAAAATACCACAAGGTTCCTCTGAACGTTTCTGTTTAAAACCATTAAATACTTTTTCATATGATCATGAGCAAATTACCCTATTTGCTGTTGTCATATCAAGGTATAACAATTTCACAAATTAGATTTTCCATTCCTGCGCAAGTCCACCCATTTGAACGTTTTGTTTTTCAAGCACATTTGATTGAAAGGGGATCGGATGCAGCTGGATGGTGCCAATTGTGTGCCAAGAAAAAGAGCTCAGATCCTTGAAAGTATATACAGTAATGCACTCCAGCGGAGGCGAGTCTGACTTCTGGAGACTGCTGCAGGCCTTTCCTGGTTGTGTAACGCAGGCTTCTGCAGCTCAAATAGGGATTTAATAGCTTGTCTCTCTGACTTAAGACCAGGTCATGAAAACTTGTGCAGGCTGAGGAGCCTCGAAGCACGCTCACCGCTCTGCACCCCCGCGAAAGTCTGAAACCTTAAAATAACCTGCAGTGCTTGTTACTAAATGCTTATTGCCATGATTTATGTGCACTTTTGAAGGGGCATAAAAACCTGCATATAGAGGCCTTCACAGTTACTTGATGGCTTTGGCATCCTCAAATTTTAACATAGAGCATTCTCTTAATCCCACATGACACAAGAGTCTTTCTACATTTTTGCTTTGAGATCAAAGCAGATTTTCCGAAAATACACTTCTATCATGGCATATCTTGTTGTGTTAAAACAGATTGCTTCTGATTGCACAAAATATGACTCACAGTAATGCTGCAGTTGGCCAAATGGGTCCAAGTTGAACACAGTTCATTGCAATTAATTAATCAATGACTTGATCTGCACCAAAGATTAATGTGTAATAACTCAAATAAAACAAGTAAAAATAACTCAGGACGTAATTACAGATGAAGTAATAGATAGGTCTGCCACTGCTGTGTTTTAGCGGGCAGTTTTCCATGCACCGTTCCAGCGTGTCATTGTGAAATCTTGCAGAGGGCAAACAGCCCGTGGAGAAACACACTTGTGATTGTGCTATCTCGCAGTGTGCCTCCACCTTAATTTAAGTACGAAAAGCTCAGCACCTACAAATGTACTTAACACTCACTAACAGTGGCCTTCCCATATTGAAAGCTAATGTAAGTTATACATTAGGGCAATTAGAGTCATTACGATGCTCATTTCAATTTGTTTGGTGCCCATCATTCCCGCCATTGTTGTGTAAGTTAAGGTTTTTGCAGGCTGAATGTGGCGGCGATCCCTGGGTCATTGTTATGACTAAGCTTTGACCAATCAGCACTGAATTAACATGTGACTGATAAAAAAATAAAGAATGTCAAACATGCTCTTTTGGGAGGAAAAATTAATGTGTTAATTCTGCGTATTGAAAAAAACAAACATACAATCCTGCAAATAAAAAATATTATTATTTAGAATAATTAGAATAATAATATTTTGTAACCCACAGTATCAAAAACCGAAGTTGCGTGAAGAACAAGAGTAGCTCAGTTCCAACCCACAGTTTCTGTTTCAGATTAGCAGATGTGGCCTGTTACACCAAAAATCTGCAGATTTCAATTATAATTTCCTTCAAAACACTCACAAAACGGCCTTGTGTGAGGTTTTAACCCAACTTTTCCCCATAAATGATATAGAATCTTATTCAAAATAATAAGAATAATGCATTACTTTCTTGGGATTTTCACCAACACATGTTTATTAAACTTGCTAAATAACATCAGCATTTACTTGTTTAATAGCTGTCAGTAATTTCCCACATGCAGCTTTTACCATCGGCACTTGTTTACTTTTGGCATTAAGGAGACGTGAACTGATCTTGTATTGATGGGATATTGTATCAGTTGCAGTCATTTTACTCAACATGTAGTAGCTTCACCTCTAAATTTCCTTACAAGCAGATTATGTAACAAAGGATTTGGCTGTGTGATATGTTATGTTAAAAAAAATGTTTAAGGTATTGCATATTGTTTGTGTGAAAGGAAACTTGTGGCTACATGCTCGCAGAAAAAGGTGGTCGGGACAGGATTGCTCAGATCAGATAAGATGGAATAATGATCCTCTTTGCATGCGGATACACATCAGTGAAAAGCTTAATGCCTCTGTTGACAGTCTAATGTTAAATGAATCAGACGACTGTGATCTTATCATCTCAGTGGAGGTACAGTGTCCTCCAAGCTGGCATGCAGTAGGCCACTCAAACTTTACTTGCACATGGTTAGCTTTTAATTCCAAAAATAGGAAATTACACACCTGAAGTAAAAATTGAAAAAGGAAACTGGTATCTGTAGTGTTCTGATTTGAATTAATGCAAAGCAATTGAAGATAAAAAAGCCTTTTAAGATAGAGGTGTAGTTTTGAAATAAGCATTAGTCTGTCCTAGTTTGACACGAAGTATTATAAATTGCTTCTGGTAGGCTTATACCTTCTCTGTACTGGTCAGGTTTGTGGCTGGTCTGGATTAAATCAAGCCTCTCCACTGCGGTTGAAAAAAGCCAAACCTGGCTGGACTTGAGCCGAGCAATACAAGGCCAAAGCTGTCCGCAAGCTCCAGGACAGAAGATTCATAGTTTCACAGAGTGTCACCTGGAAATTGTGGAAAGGTTTTGTGCAGAATCCACTCTGCAATTTGGGATTCAGTCGAGTTATTATTTGTGATTGCAAATGAGAAATTATTCATTTCCCCACAATTGTTCTCCAATTTTCTTAAAGATAACCTTACTTTTGCATAATGAGTGAATATAGAGATGTTGATAAACACATTTAAGCTCAAGCGTTGAACTGCAATCAGAGGGAGCACATAGTCTTTCTTTCTTTCTTTTTTTTTTGACCTGACCATAAATCCACTTGTGTCTTTTTGGCTCCAGTCCACATTTTTGGTGGCTATAGCGGAATTTCACAGGTGAGCACCACACAGGAGGGTTTTGTGAGACTTTGCTGTTCTCCACAGATGTTCCGACTAGACTT
>JBCAUF010000052.1:10110176-10121894 GCA_038406115.1 Haemulon aurolineatum | reverse complement strand
CGAGTGGAACAAAGGAGTTGCTGGTCTAATGTTGCCTCCTTCAATAAGTTTAAAGGGGCTATTTAGGGTTTTCTGAAGTCAAACCAATGGAGGCAGCAGAAGTCCAGTAACTCCTGTTTTCTGTGCAGTAAAATTGTTGTTTTTGTCAAAGGAATCTGGTGCTGGATTGTGCCAAAAAACAATCAGTGCAAAGCAAATGTTATTATGTCCAAGTATTTGTGAGGAACGGAGACACGATCACTTGGGGTTAATTAAGAAATTGTGAGGGAAATATTTCAACACTGGTGAGAGCAGCATTTCAAACTGACCAGTACCAGAAAGAGCTTAATCTGTTAACAAGCTTCTGTTCGACCCTGGAGAGGACTTTTACTGTTTTGGCATTTCTGAAAATGTTATGGTCATCTGTTGAGAAACTGCCTGGTGGAGCTTGTCACTGGGATCTGTTGCCTGTTTCTGTGGTGGTTCTCTCATCTATCATTGACTCTAACACGGCATATTTTGGCAATCTATACTAGACTGGCGCTTAACTCTCCAAACCTGAGCCAAGGAGATTGGAGTCGGCTGAGGGACGAGGACATGATTTAATTCTAGTTTTTCAAATTGTGATAGACGCGTTTTCATTTCATTTGCCGATGCTTGTCAAAATATCTTTCCCAAATTACACAAATCTAGCGAAATGGCATCGCTATCTTGTGATCACTTTAATAAAATATTGGATACTCTAATGCAAAAAAAAATGCTGTTGCAGCCCTCTGGTATGGGGCGACCCTGACTTCAGGAACTTGTGTATTTGTTTTGCCTGGCCTCGTCCCAGTCAAAACCACATGAGCACTGTGCAGCCTCTGCAATAAGCAGGGGAGCAGAAGTGATTTAATTGCCAGACGTTTTGCCAGACTTGTTTAGAAAAGGACAGATAAAGACAGGAAAGGAGGCAGACAAACAGTGGCATGAAGAGAGTAGAAGCGGGGAGGCGTATTGGGAGTTGATCAATGAGTTGCACATCCAGTGTATTTGTAAAGGCGGTGCTGATTGGTGCTGCAGAACTGGATTCATTTGTTGAGAGACTTTTCTTTGTAGGCTTCACCGTATTAATATTTCCATTGTTTTCTTCCTGCAGTCAGCATATTTTCTCTGGCACAAGTGGATGATAGATGTAGAGAGAGTCCTGTTCCTCTTTAAAGTACACCATGATTTTCCTTTCAGTCCCAAAGAACTGTGTAGTGGCTTAGCAGTGCACAGACAGAACAGACTGCTGCATGTTTAATGAAATGATGGAAATTAGTCTGGAAAAAATATGGTCTAACACAGACTGCCGTAACCCCTGAATATGGAAAGGCTTTTGAGTTGAGCTCAGACAGTGATTTCCAGTTTCAGCCCATTTTAAAACTTATTAACCTATTAATGTAAGCTGAACAAGAAGTCTTAGCAATAAGAATACCAATCATTGAATTGTAATCCACACAATTTATACAACTTGCTCCACATTTAAGGCCCCCAAAAGGTGATTTTATTTTTCTTTAATGTTAGATAGTTGAGTAATCAACAGTCAAATGAAAAAAAAGGTGAACCAATTTCAAGTTGTTATTATAATGATGATGTTGAAGCTGATGTAGGAAATAGAGATGAATATGACTAAGACTAATCTTTTCTCCTCTCCACAGCGCTATGGTCCAGTCCCCGCCTCCCCCGTTGGTCCGCATCATCAATGGTTACATCACAGTGCAGCCACCTGACAGAGTCCACAGCCACCACAACCACCATCACATATCTTCGGCGCCAGCAACTTTCTCATCCTCGCCGCCTTTACTCGTCTTCCTCTGCGCGTTGCTCACGGTGCAGACGTGGACTGTGTTCCTCTAGTAGAGCACTCGTTTGGGCTCCATAACAATAGTCAGCCTCCTCCTCGAGTGTAAACTCTCCCGTATGGTGGTTTCATGTATCGGCTCATGTAAACTGAGGCTCGGTCATGCATCATATCACCCAGAGGAGGCTGCAGAAGAGAGCGGTGACTCTCGGAGACTGTTCACAGAAAACAAAGCATGGAGAAAGGATGTGAAATCAGCTCTAGCTGTCAGGTAACGGTGCACTCCATGGATGTTAGGCTAGATAAAGTTTGTGTTGTTGGGACTGAATGGTAAATCACGTCAATAGGGCATGTCTCTTACAAATTGAGGTCTTTATGAGCATGTAAGTTCATATAACGTTGGGTTTCTTGGAACATTTCATAAGGTTTCCATTATTTTACACACAAACACAGCAGGAGCGAGTACACAGAATGCAGCAGGAGTGAAAACAGGAAGCATTATGGGACGTCTCACTGACATTACACAACCCTTATGGGTTACAGAGTTCTAATAGATACTCGTCATTCAACATTCGAACCCCATGAGAATATAAGATCTCACTGAAGTGACTGCTGAGTGAATGTTGTTGAAACCATTGCCGGATATCAAATACCGTCAATAAGTACAACTGGAACCATATGTCCTTTGTGCATGTGAGAGAGAGAGAGAGAGAGAGAGAGAGAGAGAGAGAGTATGTATGTGTGTGTGTGTGTGTATCATACACATAACATCTCTCAGCTCTCAAAACCCCCCAACCCTACAAACAGAGGTGTTCCTCCTTAATTTATTCTTCCATTTTCGAAGAATTAAATGTTGCATAAAATCCTACCGTGCGGGGGAGAAATTGTACATATTGTTTCTAAATATTATAGATGTATTTTAGAATTATTAAAAAAAAAAGAAAATTATTAAAATTTTTGTTGTGTTTATATAAATATATAAATAGATATGCAGTATATTTTTGAAAAGAAAATCAGGAACTAACCACCATAGCCGGCGTCATGTGTCTCCCTGAAATGGCATTTTTGGAACTGACACATGATTGCATTGTACTTTATGTATCAGTGTTATCACTTGCTTTGCTGTGTGTTTGTCTGCTCAAAGGATTGTTTCATGTGTGTGAGTGTATTTTTTTTTTTCACATAGAGATCATTTGTTTAATTTATTTAACTACTATAGTTTTGTTGTAGGCCATATGAAACATTCCCAATATTTGTTTTTTATATATTTTTTGCAGTCACTATGATGTCCAAATGTGTTGTTTCAGATGTTTTCAAGTATGATTTCAAATGCATATGATGGTAATGATAATTCAGTACAGGAAGCTGCCTGCACAGATTGACCACACGCAGCATAGTGCTTTAGGTCTTTCACATTTCACTTATGGCATGAAATGATTGTAATAGTATTACCATGACAACAATAAAATATTTATCTAGATTGAAATCTGATTTAATGCTTGGCTGCAAATCACTGGGAAGTCAATGGCTATCTGTCCTTTAACTTTGTTCAGTTTTTGTTTTTGTCTGTAGAAAAATGTGCAACTGATATGCATTGCTGTTACCAATGCTTCTTTTTGGGGGTTGCCAAAAATCTTAAATATTTTGAGACTGTAAAGCTGCTATAATCAATATTTTCATCAACAAGTGACCATGACTTTGCAGTGTGAAAGGTGTCACTCATCATGACAAACATGCAGATAATTAGCATCTCACAGAAGTTCCCCTCAGCGCTACAGAGCATTTAAGCACCTGCGACTTTTTGCTTTAGTTTTTTTGTTTTTCATTGTTTTGATTCACTCTCGCCAACTTAGTCAATCAAAATTTCAGCTGTTTGCCAACATGTTCACATCAGTTCATAGCATGTCAATGCTTTGTTTACAAGTTGTTTCACTTCCAAAAATAAATAGACTAATGAGTAGGCTAAATGTATTTGTGTAACTCGAAATGCAGACACAGAAACAGATATACAGTTTCAAAACAAAGTCCTTTTTTATGAGGTGGATTTTGGAACACAGGGGGAAAAAACTAAACAAAACATGACAGGTAGAGGTAAAATCCAGACAAAGGGAAGGGCTTTATAAGGGCAAGAGCTACGAGAAACAGGTGTGACACATTAGGACAGGTGTGTACAGGCAATGAAAGTGGGAAACACAGGAAAGCAGGAAGTGAAGAGACCTGAAACAAGACAAGAGGTGAGTATGAAACTAAAACAGGACACACAAGACACAAAACAAGAGGGAAACAAAAGAGGACTTAAGTAAACGGGGGTATGTCAATTTGTATCGATCACGAAGAACATGTTGAACAAGTTCAGTTTGATTCAACACAACTTTATTAATCCACAAAGGAAATTTGATTTTGGGCATGCATATAAACAGACAGGAAAGAGATACATGCACAGTTACAAGCACAAGAGCTTTTTTGGATTGTGTTTAGCTGAAAAAAAAAATCAAGATGAAAAGTCATAACAGGAAAGAAATATAAGATATAAATGTGGAAGTAGTGCACATGGCAGAAGTTTCAGTGTGCTAAGCTCCAGAGCACAGACATGCCTTGTACTTGGCAAACAAAATAATGAAATGCCTATCTGCCATGTGGTTTATTTCCTTACATTGTTTTTGAAAGCAAATACATAAGAAAAACAAAAACACATGCATTGTGGTTTGACTGCACATGGCCACAAGCTGACAGGATACATAAAACATCAAAAGATTCCCTATCAATTAAGGCAGATTGCTAAATCAAAATCAGTAGTCTGCTATCACTGATCGTGTGCTCCGGCTGCCCTGAACAAATGTGTGAGTGGGTACATGCGCACATGCTGCCCTCCTGGCCTGACCCAGGGTTCATGGCATGTTTATGTGAGGTTAATGTGCTGTGATAAGGCCGCCATTAGAGGCTGTTTGATGTGTGCATGTGGTCTGCCACAAACAAGGCAGCCGCTCTGGCCGGGCACGTCGATCCTGAAGGAAACAAACAGGAAACCAGAGTTCGGGGACTCCTCAGATGTACAGGAAATGAGAACTAATTGATTTGTTATATCAACAGGAAAAGAAAGCTAATTGACTTGTTAGTTTGCGCTTTGATTTAAGGAGCAACTGTGTGCGGGGAGGAGGTCAGACAGGTCTGTGTGTGACTGATGTGCACGGGCGATGTTGAGACAGGAAGCACAAGATTTGCCATAAATGAGGTGTGAGATATGAGAGGTAAGAAGTTCGATCCAGAAAGTATTCATAAAAATGTAACTGAACTTTTTCTCTGCTTGAAAGATTTTTTGCGTCACATTGAGCACTGCTGAACAACACAGGTGATGTGCTGTGAAATCCTGGATACATTTAGTGTTTTCTCTTGTTTTTTTTATTCATTTATCCCTCTCCCATACACCAAGAGATGTATGCATAGCCCAGGCTATCCCTTTGGTAAAGTGAATTCTGGGAAATGATGTAATATCAATTGAGTTTGACGGTGAAAGTTAACACGACACAAAGGTAATTTACTTCACTGGATCGCTAAATAACAGCTGGAACACTATACCTCTGACACTTTGATTAATCATGTAGCGTTTGCAATCTGCCTCTCTAACAAATTACACCCCTGACTTTTTTTTCCGTTGATCCTATGAGTCAAACGCACAACTGGCGACGTGGCACATCTGTAACTTTCACTGTGCGATTGTGTGCTAGGAGAGAAAACGTGCGGAGAAAAAGCAGACTTCATAACTGCAGTCATATCCGTAGCCAATGCAAACTGCACAAATTATAAAACTCAGGTCGTGCACAAAAGAAAAGAAAAAAAAAAAGAAAAAAAACACTACGTGGCTTTAAACGAGATCTTTCCTCTGCTCCGTGTAACACAAAACGTTAAAACAACAGAGCTTGGAAGTCACTCAGTCATTCCATAAAAGAATAAACAAACAAAGGTGCAGGTCACTCCTCTAATTGCCTCCCGTTGAGTGCTTTTTACTGACAGATGTTACAGCTCATTTACTATCAGAAACATTGCATGAAGAATGGTGTGAATTCCACAAGTGAAACAGAGTACCGCAGGAGCTAACTGCAGACAAGAGGTATGAAACCAAGACCAGGACCCGGGATCGGGACACGAGGTTAAACCCTGACCGGTAGACAACTGACTCCAATTGGGGTGATATTTTTCTGGTGCTCTTTTTCACCTTCCTGTGTTCCACGTGTAATTTAAGCTTGTAAAGCCTGTGTGTTGATAACAGGTGAGTCTAAATTCCAGACTCAAACCCGGGGGTTCAGTGAACATGATAGACATGAATTATCTGGAGGATAGTATTTCGCCCAGCGTCACTTGGGTCAACATCACCTTTGCACTGTGCGCACATGAAAACATGCTTGCACACAAAACTGTAATTGAAGTATTATCTATATAAACAGGTGAATCTTGACAGAGTTGATGTTCACATCTGTTGCATCGCATGACGCAAAAGCTTCTCTCTGTTACTTGCACTCGCTTGTAGGATTTTTTACGCTCATTATCCCCTTGTTGAGTGCAGTATGAAATAAATATGCTCTTGACAGACATCTACTCCTTAAAACACAATCAAATAAGAAAATGGGTCTTATAAAAACACACCACACAGGACTGGAGGTTGGGTTGCCAGATTGGACAAAGTCAACCTGTAGGAATTGAAAGCAGATGTCCGCACAGACGTCTGTTTCCTGTGGAGCACAAAACTAGGTAAAAATAAAGACATGGCATAGAAAACCTTTAGTAGTTGAAGTCTTAATAACTCGGAAAAACTGGAATCCTCTGTTACTGATTGGTGGTTGCCGGGATCGTTGAAGTCCCTTGTTAAAAAAAATCTGAAAATCACAACTTGTGATGCCTAACTGGAGCTCATGAAAGACAGAAGAGGAATTTTGTTTTCTTTAATGAATTAAAATGAGACACGTCAATAAAAGTGTTTACTGCCAAGCACACATTTAATGATTTGCAATAATAGAAATGCGCACTTTGAATCTGTTCATTTTGTGACTTTGACTTCCTCCTGTCAATGAGCCAATCCAGATTATTCAGTAATTTTCACCTTTTTATTGCGAGGATCTAGACACGAATTTCACCAATTATTACCAATCCACTGAGACATTCATCCGCCCAATTACGCTTTTGTCCTGCTGTTTCTACAACCAGCCCCTCTACGTACATTTTGAGCTGTGAGATCAAATCACTTTCCCATTGTTGAAACAAGCCTGTCTGTTATTGTTTATCTGATGAAGCACTTGTCAATCCCTCACAGTCTTGCACAAATAAGCCTGTGTGTAAAGTAGGTCTCACTGTGGCTATTATTACTGCATCAGTCTAAGAGTCATAGCAGTGTGTTAACAGAGACCCATGGCAATAAGTGCCCTGTTGACTGAGTCCTCTGTGTATTTATAGAGTAAATCTACTCTACTTATATATAATACGCTATCAGTGCAGGTTAGAGCTTTGACCAATGGGAGCTCATAGTGTAAACAACAGGATTTCTCTATTAGGGAACACTCGTATGTCAACATTTTAACACAGGGGACAACAAAAGGAGAAATGATGTGTGTTTTGTCAGTCGCTCCCGCTTTCTTTATTTCTTCCTGTTTTCATCCAGGCTATATTTTACACTGCCTGCCGTCCCCACTCCGCCTCATCTCTCTCTCCTTACACCCTCTACATTCTTTAGTCTCTTTTAAGACAATTATTGTGTGTCTTAGGATATCTTTTCCTGATATACACTACAAATAACAAGTTAGGAATTGCCAGCCACAAAAGCTTGACATGGTACAGTCAGACGGCTGAGAGGACTATTCTCTATTTCTGAATGGTGTTTCATGCTTTTTGGTTGTAGAAAGTCCTTCATACAAACTGAAAGATGTTATTTTATAAAATGCTGTATGATCCATTCAACCAGACTGACAACTGAAAGGACAGAAAAAGACAAAGATACCTTTGAGCAACAAGTAAGAATATAAGCAATTATGAGTTATTTGTAAAAGAAATCAGAAGATCAGTGCAGATTTAAATAGGAACAGGCAACTGTTTCAGCGTCTTATTCACAATAATTACTTAATCAATTAGTTTTCTGCTTTATTTTAGTGTTTGTATATTTTAGACACAATATTTTAGACACAATACTTTGCTGTTAAATGTGGATCACACCCTACGTGCTGCAAAGTGAGCTCCCAAAATTGTCCTATGCTGGGTGCAAAGACTTGGTGGATTGAATCATTTTAGTAATCCCTGCCTTCTCTTTGAATGAGACTGCCCACGGAAATACTGAAAACTGAAGGAACCTATTAGGCTCAGTGAGTTCAAATCAGTTGCAAGGACAATGGAAGATGCATTTATAGGAAATACTCAGGGCTTTGATTACATTGACTGCAGAGGTCTCTGCATCTGTTTCTCCTCCTCTGTCCCCCTTCTGTGCTCTGCACTTTTCCATTAAAGGTCCAGTGTGTAATAATTACAAGGATTAAGGGGGATTTATTGGCAGAAATTTAATATCTATATGTATTCATAAGGGTTTCTCATCAGTGGATAAGAAAAAAACTAAGAATCATTTGAACACTAGGGCCATTCTGAAGAAAAGATGGATAAAAAACACAGAGGCAACATGCTGATATTTTTCAGAGAGAAACTTGACAGAGAAATGAAACATTGCTACTTGCTTGTTCTTATATGTCATAAAGCATTTCAGTGGGAGCATGAATTGAAGTACTCCAGTGAAATTAATGATTAATGACCTAATGGCCATTCTGTCTCTATACCTGAGTTGTTGTTGTTTTTTTTTTCATCATTATTATTTTTACATAGTTTCTCACCTAATTAACAGGTCTTTTTGACAGCAGACATTTTGTCATGTCACAGTAGGAGAAGCACAGGTGCAGAGAATAAAATTAATGATGGCTGAACTCCATTTAGTGGCTTGAGTTTCAGGGTCCTGGTATTTTGGATGCTGAGTGCAGTAATGGCTTACTGGGACACCTGAATAGAACAGTTATTAGTAACGTTATGTTATTAGTAACACCTGTGCTTTCTGAACTATGCAAGTAAAAATGTTGGCTGTAAAAAAAAAAGACCAATTGCTGCAAGGAAGTGTGGTTCCAAGGACCTTTCACTAAACCTTTTGCTGATGAAAATGTTTTGGTAGTGTGCCTTAAAATTAAAGATTACTCCTACACCTGCAGTACATCATCAGCACTTCTTTTATTCTGACAACAGCAGAGAAAGTGTAGTTCAGTACCATGCACAAACCAAGCTTACATTACATTGACTAGCATCTTTAATTTTCTAATGTAGAGAAGAATGCAATGTAATCACAACTAACCTGGATATCTTTGTCGGCTATGTAATCAAACATCATAATTTCAAAGCTACAGTATGAGATGATCCCGGCCCCCTGTTAATGCTCAAAGGAGTACTCAAAGCAGCTGTGTAATCCTTGCACACTCACAATCACGTTTTCAGGTCAGAAGGAGTTTTAGAACAAAACATTGTTTATGTATTTCGGTGCCTCTCAGGGTTAGTTGGCCTGTGATTGTCAGCTTGTAAACACATGAACCATTTGTGTGCTGGCACTACACCACAGGGTGTCACTCAGTTATAGCCCGGGTCAATGGATCCCATTCACAGGAGCGATTTTTTGAAGGGACGGGTGTGTTATTGATAGAAGGAAGCCCACACTGCATGGGAGCTTGATCATGGAGTCATAACATGCGCGCGCGCACACACACACACACACAGACCCACACACAAGCACACACAAGGTTTGGTCAGTTTAACTGCCGTGTGTGCAAATAATGTTTGCATATCCATAATGTGAGGCTTTGATCCATCTTCTTCTTCTGTATGTCCACTTTAAGTACAGACATGGAGGAGAGTGCACATTTCCGAACATCCTGAACTTGAAGGGTTCTTCAGACCTCTGAGCTCAGATACGATGCACTTTATTGATCCCACATCGGGGAAATTCACATGTCACAGAAGCAGGAAATTGACAGATATATAGACAATAAAAAAATAACACAATAAAACAATAAATACTGGTATAAAAATGAGACAAATGAAAGATTAAAAGTATACATCGACAATGTCAGTCCCAGTCAATGAGGTGAGTTTCTAGTGGATGATGCTGATTGTGTGAATAGTAGGCCTATTTAAACTTCAAAATAGTTCCCCTCATGAGCTTACTTAAGATGTTATTTTTCCACAGATGGGGGTACTTACATTTCATTTATTGATTTGTTCTGTAAAATCTTGGGAAGATTTTGTGAAATTGCCAGACATCAAATGATTCTCACATTTCATGACAACACATCATACTTTTAATAACTACAACATAACTGCAGCATGTGTTTACATGATGATGCTTATAGTGCATTTTTTAAAAATCTCTGATGAGATAATGTATATGTATTTGAAAATTCATATATAAACAAACTTTCAAAATAGAGAAAGCAGTTTTCGCATCTGCATCTCTCCTCATGATACAAAAAGTCAGTATATGATCCAGGATGGACCTGATGTAGTTTGCAGCATGAAAAGCTACAGACTGCTGACCCTCAGTGGTGATAACAGGTCAGTGCATCACAAAGGGCAAAATGTAAAAAGGGCTCTGACCTCTGGAGTAAGTGCATCTCTGTCAGTGCACAGCTTTGATAATGGCTTCCACTTCTTCATCAGAGAGGGGAGCTTTTCAAAATGTTCTTTACACAAAAAAGTACAAAACGACTCAGGCTGGTGTTGATTTGTGTTAGCATACATGTATTAGTCCATCTCTCAACATTAATCATATGTTATACAGCAAGGAAATAGTGCATTTATTGGGCAATATTTTTATGTGGCTCTGTGTTTGAAATTGTGTATTGTCAAAGTGAGTGTTATTAAGAAATATGTCACCCAGCACAGAAGTATGGCTTACTGATTTGACTTTGGGCAGTAATGAACTGTATGTCACAGAGGAAAGAAATCAGGCACTGGCAACAGAACAATGCTTGCTAGTTGGATACATTAAGGTGATGTGCTGACATTAAGCAGTTATTGTAGCCTAATCCTGCAAAACAGTTCAATAAAAGGAGATGGATTGGCAACATTGACCGTTACTATCACAGCAGCCCCTTGTAGGAGGTCTTTCAAAGTTGTTAAAATTATCTTATCTAATAAAGTTAGTTCAGTAACTGAAAATTGAATGATGCGGTCATCACCCAGCAACATCATTGTTTGTTGACAAGAGACAAGCTGTGAAAATGTTTATATGGTGTTTAAAATATACAAACACTGAGTACCACAGAATAAGGCGGAAAAATTATCATTTGTGTTTGGAGTTATTGAAACTATGTGGAAATATGCATCTCCATAAAAAAGCCTCCTCATTGAAGTTAAATGCATTTGAATTCAAGCTTCTGGCATTGTGTTTAGCAGCAGATCAAAGCTCGAAATGCTGAATGCTTTGGTGAAAGAGCAGCTGGATGCAGTTGCTGAGAGATCGGTTTTCTTTGAGCTGTTTGCAAGACCATTAACAGAATACAAGGAGGACCTATCTCAGTTAAAGGAACCTGAAAAACATCACAAATTACTGGATGCAGTTTTCAGTCCTGAAGTTCAGTCACTGAGATCGGGTTTGTACATTTTCATTTCTATTCTCACACTTCATTATTAGCATTGATTATATTGTCCATTTTCAATTTATAGTTCTGTGAAAAGGTTCAGTTGTCTCCTTAACTGTATGCGGTGGTCATGGATGCTAACAATTTCTCCAGGTGTTCTAAAGGCACTTTTCTTATGTTGCAAATTTGTCATTTTTTGTCACATGCGATGGGGTAACTAAACAAGCAAGCTGGAAAATAACATCCGGTTACCATGGAGATGACTAAAAC
>JBCAUF010000052.1:10090855-10102942 GCA_038406115.1 Haemulon aurolineatum | reverse complement strand
GCACTTGGCCAGCACACGCACACACGCAGACACGCCCATGCAAACACACATGCCCTTCTGCGTCCCCTATCCCCCGCACCTGCCGCCGCCCCTTACGCTGATGCTGCAGCGGTGTTTTTAAATGAGTGTCTATTAAAATGCCATTATAAGAAATGGGGAGTGATGTTGTCCCTGGCAGGGGTTTATTGGAGAGTAAATGTAAGCTCCCACACATGGAACACCTCATTAACCCAGTGGATATTTACAGCCCTGCAGCACGGAGGCACGGGCGGGGATTGAGGCCTTGCTCATCTTAATAGGGTCTCAGGTGATAAGACTAACTCTCTATCGCATATCATACCTGCACTTTTAATGAGACTTACTCTGCTGCTAATGACCTTTATTGATCCCTGCAGACAGTGGGAGGGCTGCATTTTGCTTAAAACCCCCCAAAACATAGCATACATAGAGGAGTACTGCTGGAGCTGCTTTGCTCAAGGGCACCTCAGACTCTGGCTTCTAGTCAAAGAAGAATAGAGGAATACCCACAGAGCAAGTGGGACGATAGGACGATTAGTTTAGCTCTTTTTGCCATTCCTCTCGCCAATAAAGGCATTCAATGAGACATAGTACAACTAGCTGGTCTTTACACCTGCAGCACCACGGAAGGGTTTAGAGACAGCATTGAAGGACCAGTATCTGTGTCGGGCTTGCCGATAGTATGGTTGATCTTTGGGGCAGTGAGTCCAACAAAACTGCTATAAAAAGATTAAAAGTGTCCCTTGCCCTTGCTCCTGACATCTTGTTGCAGGAGTGGAGCTCGGAAACTAAGCGACAACGGTCAGGTTTGTACACGCCGACATCGACATCAACGCCACACCTGCAGCAAAACCACAGCTCCCTTTACTGTGCTTTTATCAGCGACGCTTTGACCAATTACATGGAGCCACGGGAGTAATATGAAGACAGGTGACAATCCCCCCGGCTGCTCATTGCGTCCAAAATATCTGGGCAGTGCAAAAGTTGATAAACCGCCTCGAGCAGGTGTCACAACAAGGAGCTGTCGCAGCGGGAGACTTATTGGATGTACTCCCTCAACAACTTGTCCCCTCATGGTTTAAATAAGGACTTTTATATTTAGCCCTTTTTTTGTAGGCATATCCTTTTTTTACTGTTTTCATGGCCCATATATTTGCTCCTAGTGACTCTGACACATATAATATTTGTATATTTTTGTCCTTTTTTTTTACAATTATCCCTTAGATCTGTATGTAATATGTACTTATTTGTCACAGTACTTTGCTTTTTAATAACCCACCTTATACAAAATGAGTGTATTTTTGTTATATCCTGTTTCTATTATATCAGTGTTTCCTTGATTTACATAATATTCTTTGTGACTGAATTATATAATTTATAATTTTTGCTATCCCTCCTGTGGCTATTTGCCTGAGGAGGGCCTGTAGTTGGTCAAAATGTAATAAACTCTGCGTTATCCCAGTGTCTCTATACTTCTTGTACTGAAGTTTCATTGATTATTTTGTATGCAGCACCCATCCCGCTGAGGTTCTGCTGGACTAACTAACAAAGTTCGGCCACAGTTACATCGCTGTGCAGCAGTCTTTGGTTGGTATGTCGGTGTTATAAATTGAGCGCCCGCTGACATGATAAACATGGAGGTAAACGATGTCTGACAGGGAAAGTAAAACATTTCTGCGAACCCCAAGTTGCTGAGCAGACAGCAATATATATCATATTCTTAGCCGGCTTATTTTAAAAGACTCTTTCCCTGTGTCCAACTGGATCACTTAAGAGGAGAAAATAAGTTGTGCATTATCAGCATTGTGTGATAATTTTTACAAATAAATAAAAATGTATTGATCGGGAAGGAATCTTGTGCTTTTAGATAGGCTTGGGTCTGCGTGCTGAAATCAAGGAAAAATGCTGCAAACACCACATGAATAATTGTCTGGATATGGTGCATTAATTCAAACTCCAGTCACACTTTGGACACGTTGGACAAATAATCATTAAGCATGCTACATTTCACAAAGTATTATGATTTGATGGGATACATTACACAAAGCGCCTTGTCTGAGTTAATGTTTTCCGAGTTTACCCTTTGTAGTCCTTCAGCTGCACGCGGCGCTGTTCATTAAAGTGTCTGTCACTCCAGTTAACTGTGTGTTTTGTTGCCGGGATCGCAGGCGCAACACGGCAGAGAATGCTGCCTGTCGCACGAGGATCATGCATTAAAACCCTCCGAGCGACATCTCAGCCCCTTTCCAATAGGCTGCATCCGTCACCTTTTTGAGAGACGGATGGTGATGCCACCAGCCCCTCAGAAATTCTCGGCCATTCTTCCCACCTCTCGAATGCTAGTGTGAAATCTCTCCGAGTTCCCCCGTCTCCTCACCTCAGGTTCTTTTCGAGCACCTGGAGATAACATTATTGAATATAAAGCACCTGAGACTGGCTCCTCACCCTGCCAAGATCGATTTTGAGTCAGCGGCTGTGAAAAACTCTCTGAAATGAAACTGTGAAATATCACCCTGTCCCCAAAAAACTCCTACAAATACAGGGGTTCCTCCTGAAAGGTCTCAAAGAATGGGATTCATTCACGGGGCTATTGGAGGTATGTGAAAGCATGCGTCTGGTGCTGAATTGACAAAAGTGAGTCTGTAAGTGGTTGTCTGTGCTGTGGAGTGAGATCTAATCACTGCTTGCCTCCTGTATGCACACACAAGACCCTCATTTCTAAATTCTCAATTTTGTGAATGTGAATATAAGCAATGGTGTGCCTTCGTGATCAATTATACTGATGCTGTGATAAACAAAAGCAGCAAAATGTTATGCAGGAGTGAGCCTCTTAAACAGTGCTAGAGGGCAAATTAATAGTCTCCATGTTCAGCTGTCTGTCAGACACTGGCCTGTTGAGACGGCAATTAAAGTGAAGCCTGCTATTGACTCTTTTCTTTTCATTTCTGCTTCCGTCTCCCCCCCTCCCCACCGGCCTTTCAGCGTATAGCACAAACAGACATTCGACACAAAATGAAAAGTTACTGCTTTCATCTTTTCTTTCAAATCATTGTGAGATGTGTGTGAGGTGAATGCACGCAGTTAGTTGTCATTCCAAAGTGCTTCTCGGCTCCTGAAAGATGACCGTAGCGCCGCAGAGGAGACGCCGTCTGTGATTTCAGAAATGCATGTTTTTGGAACGACGCTCTCCTCTCCACTCCTCTCCTCTCCTCTTCTCTCCTCTCAGCCGCACTCACGTCCCATGTTACCCGCACTAAATTCAACTAAAAGCCCCTCTTTTAACACGAGTGTCCCGGCTTTCATGCTCCTTGTAAATGGCTCATGATTGCATCTCCCGCATTCATTCTACACGAGAGAAAACGCTTTTGTTTTTTTCTCCACGATTTCAACTTTGTTTCAGAGGAACGGGAGAGGGAAACACTCCAAGTGAAGTTCTTTTGTCTGTCCGGGCCTCACCGTGAACAGATGTCATCACGTTTTCATGGAAATCCAAATATCACATTGAGGGAAATTTTCATCTAAATACAGCACTACGGCAGTTTTATAGGTCCCAACTGGCAGATTGCTGCCAACACAAACCCAGAGGAGGACTGCAAAGAGTGAAACAGAGAGATGTGACCTATTCAGGACTGGTTTGCATTCCTCGGCGCCAGAAAACTGTGAAAACTATTATTTACTGTGAAGATGTAGCAAACAGTTATAATTGAAATCTATTTATAAAACAAAAACAGGGATATTTGTCCGGCAACTACGGAAGAAATGTGCAGTTTTTTCCACTCGTGTTGTCTACTTGACTTGTGACTCACAAGGTTAATGTTCAATGTGCAGCAGAACAATGAGACCATTAAAAAAGTTTTAAGTGCACAAAATGAATGACTCATACAGTGTAATGGAGTTTTACCTATTTTCTGCTCACTTGACAATGGAGGGAGGATTTGAGCTTTTACCCTCACCTTGGCAGACACTTTAAGAGGTTGGGGAGTAAAACCTCCGAGGTTGTCCCGACCTGAAAATCTAATTAAAAAAGCAACTCTGTATCAACTATGAAATATTCATCTCATGTTGGACTGCTTGTAGCCTCAAAAAAAGATCCAAGGATAATCCCATCAATCAAACAGAATCATTTTTAATAGCTTAATAATTTGCTCTGCATCCACATAGGCTTAACCACATATTAGAGCTGCCCTCGTTTCCAGCGTGCAGGCAAATGATTGAGGCTCGTGCTGTGGCTCGAGGCTCCTCCAG
This sequence comes from Haemulon aurolineatum, assembly GCA_038406115.1. Taxonomy (NCBI): domain Eukaryota; kingdom Metazoa; phylum Chordata; class Actinopteri; order Lutjaniformes; family Haemulidae; genus Haemulon; species Haemulon aurolineatum. The sequence continues at coordinate 10,098,679 of JBCAUF010000052.1, read as the reverse complement.
TATTCAAGAGCGGAGCTCGGGTAACTGACACTGACAAGGCAAAGCTGGGGCAGATGAACCTCATCGACTCCTGGAGGCATCACTGATCACAGCCATGACAGCGCTGGGGAGGGAGGAGAAGAGACTGACACCAGAGCCAGGAGATATGGAGGTGCACGCCAGGGCTGATACATGCGGGGCCCCTGGAACAGGTATGGTTTCCTCTGTCCAGGATTGATGATAACTTAGAAGCCTACAGTGGTCCATGACAGGTGAGAGAAGGCCTTTTTTCTTTTTGCCAACAAGCTAAAAGTTAAAAAAAAAAAGAGAAAAAAATGAAGCAGTCTGGGAGACGGCGTTTGAGACTGTCTCCTAGTTTAAATGTTCAAACACTAGATGGCAGTTTGACACAGAGAAGTGTTTTGTTCTTCAGGCCATGTAGCAAAAGCTCAAATTCATTTGCTAACAATCGCCGTAATTGCTGTTGTTTGGCGATGCTGATTGAAGCTGTGTTTACCTCTCTCTAGATTCTTATCAGGTTTCGTCCTAAGCCTCATTTGATTTCCAGACCTCTGTCTGGAATATTAAACTTAGTTCAGCTTGTCTGTGTGTGTGTGTGTGTGTGTGTGTGTGTGTGTTTTTGTATGTGGTAAGAGAAATTTGGGCAATCAGACAGATGTGTGTTTTAAAATTCAGAAGTTGTGATGAGGATTTAGGTTTTTATATCAAAAGGAATCAGTCAGAAATGCCCTCAAACAGCCATCCTGCATCCTTTATTACATTTCTTAGAAATGGGAGAAAATATTTGAAGTTTGATGCTGCAGGCTCACGACTCGCACAATCACACCAGCTGACTGTAGGTACTCAATCCAAATGTCGGCTGCCTCTGATCACAAATCACTGATAGGTATGGTTGGATGTATGTTCCATCAAACTTGTAAGCGTGCCTAAAGGTGATGATGTCACCAGGTCCTAGAGTGCACCCGGTCGGTGAGGAGTTAAACCATTGGATGACAGCAAAGACAAGATTTTCACAGTGTCAAGTTACTCTCTTCTTGGCAGCGTGTGAGAGAGGAGACAACACGTGTATCTCTGCCACATGCCCCCTTTTTTTTGAGTGCAGCGCATGTTAGGAGGAAGGGCTGAAGTACCACACTGATATTTAAAACATGAAAGAGTCAATTTAGTCCAGAGACAGAAATAACAGTCATAATTTCAGCTTCAAGCTTTCAGTTCTAATTTCAAACCATGATCATCAGGAGCAGGTAGAGGTGTCAGGAAACAACCGCTAATCAATAACAGGTGTGCCAGCTGATTGCTCAGTTGTATCAATTAGGCTGATAACATCAGTCTGTGACATCATCAGGCTACAGTAAATGACACGTGTGCTCTCAGCTGGCACACCTGGTACTTACTAGCTGTTAATTACAGAGAGTGCGACCGTTTTAGACTAACATGATATTTTGATATTTATCTGCTCCTCCTTTTCAATGATAACAAAATACAAGGGATAGGGAGCCCAAAGTAAAAATGCACTTCTAGGCTGCTTGACCCATCCAACTCCTGCTGTCTGTGTATGATCTATGTGTCCTACTGCCTCGATGTGTCAGCATTGTTATGCAGTGTGCTTCTTAGATCCTTAGCTCCCGTATGGTGGCCTTGCTCCGGCGGTTTCCTAAAAAGAACTGATTCCTAGAAATGAAGGTCTGTAAACTAGATTTGGACTCACAGGACCACCAGACTAGGTAAAAATTGGCCTCGAGGACAGGGTTACCTCGGTTGATATTACACCTTAGTGGAACAAATTTCTGAAGAAAATTGCAATTAGTCCAATAACCACAACCCAGATGACACAGTGAACTTGGAGGCCCCGACGCAGATTGGTAATCCGGCCTCGCCAGAGACATTATCAGGACACAACAACACATTTGGTACCAAGGTAAATAAACCTGTGATTTGTTTTCAAGCTGCAGACATAATGAGAATCTGTCCCAGTAATCGCAGCTTGTTTTGGCTGTAACCAGCGCTGAGTGCAGTGCATACTCAGTAGTCCCTGGTCTGCTCTAAAGCACTGGCACAATTATCCAACAGACCCTTCAGAATAATGTTAACAAACTACAGCTCCAAGTCTCTGGGCTGAGCAGGAACCTGAAAATTAAAAACAGCACAAGAACAGCATAACTTTTAATATGCCCTCATTGTGAACTCTGAGAGGTTTGATAATGGAAACTGTAATGGCACATTGGGAAGGGAACCCTGGAGGGACGGTGGTGCCTGAGGAACATAACAAAGAATGATTTGCCTTCCCCTATCAGCACTCATTGGATGTATTTCATTAAAAGGCAAATTGCGAACAATTCAAAATATTATGAGTTTTTAGGCCTTCGCATAAATGACAGTGCTCACAGAGAATTTGCCCTTGTTCCAGTCAACAAGTCCAGTTATGAGTTTTCATTTGTGCCCGTTCAAAATCAGCGCACAGATGCAAATGAAAAGTAGAATGGTTTGTTTGCAGAAATAGATTATTGTCAAGATGTTCTATTATTATGCAGATCATTATGCAGATAATGCAAACTTTAACCTTCTAACACAGAATATGACACAATGTTGTTGTCGGCGCCTCTCATCCTCATTGCTGAAGAATGCTTTCAATGGTGTCCAGTGCCTGGTATTGACTGTTTTTACCTTCCTTTCTTTTCACGTCAGTTTTATTGGCTCACCACCTTCTGTTGTCTTGCGTCAGTGTCCTTTTTTTATTTTTTCCCAATGCTGTTTTTTTCCAAGTGATTCTTCTCTGTCCTCTTGCTGTTCGTGGCATTTCTTCTCAGATATTTAGATGTAATTTCTTATAAAATATATGCCGTGTAGGTGTTCTTGTCAATACGTTTGATCCTAAACTCTACTCCAGCTTTTTTTCTTTTCTTTTTTTAAAAAGAAGAAAAATCTAAGACAACAGCTACTTCTCACAAAGAAAAATACATTCTGAAGCCCGTAAGAGAATCAGAATCAGTGATATTTTGAGGCAGAGAGATAATATTTGATGCAGTAGGAGTAACTCATTGCTTGGCTCATGTCTCTCATCCAGTCCTCTCTCCCTCAGGTACCTCAGAGTGATCATAGCCCACCGATAATGTTCGTCTTATGCTGTCATAAGTCACTTCTGCAACTTTTACCGCCCCTTTGTCTGATTGTCTCTTATTTTCATTTCTGTTTCCCATTTTACTTTTAGCCATTTCCTGCTGCCATGCTCAGCGTGCACATTGAGCCAAACACATCTTCATTGTCTCTTCATTTTGCCACTTTTTTCTTATATAGACAAAAAGAAACCATCGGGGGAAGAGACAAAGGGAAAAAGGCACAAGGAGAAAAAAGCAGATGATGTGTAAGCTTGAGACACTTGCAGGTATGGAGGATAGTAGATACAGAGGGCAAGAAATATATGTCTCTATTAAGACCTGTTGGTGGCAGTGTTGATGCTTACAAATCTGTGAGGAGTTGTTGTACTTACTTTGGTGAACCCTTACCACACACGTGTCCCCTCTGATAAATGATAAGGACAACAGTGCAGCCCAGGGCCGAAGAGGGGCATTAAGCCGAGTTTGATTTGGAGTTTTGGAAACCTTTTTATTTCACGGTGGTGAATCCACAATTCACAGAATCAATTTGTCACTGTAATAATATAATATGAAATATACAGCAAGTAACGTAATGCTTTGTTTTAGGGGAATAACAATTCTCCAATAGAGCCTTTGGCAATTTAATAAGAACTGAAAGATTTTATTTGCATGGGATTAAGTTTACTGAACTTAGAATCACACCCAACAGTTAACAATAGTGAATGTGCCTTCTGCATTTAATCCATATTTATTAAACACACCAGTAGTGAACACACATCTGGGGGTTAGGTGTTTTGCTCAGTGGCAGTGCAGCTCTTGACCTGTCCTGGGATTTGAACCAGTGACTCTCCAGTTACAAGCCCAATTCCCTTCCTCTTGGCCACGCTAAATTCAACCTGCCGCCATCATCATCATTATTGCCTTCAATTATTCAGCACAATGTCAAAACATTTTCCACCAAATTTGCAAGTACGCTCCGATCGCTCCCCATGCACTCACTCCACACAATCTTACAATATCCACTCCTCCATTTTTCACACTGTGCGGTGAACTGACTATCTGGACTGACGGCAGTTTTCCCGGTGCGCCAGTCACCCCCGTGGGTCTGCAGCGAGTCTAGCAACAGTGATAAGAACAGATTAAAAAAAAAAAAAAACGGTTCTGTGCTCTTCAGTCCTGCTGCAGACCGGACTGTCTGCTGTCTGGTCGGCTCCATTCAGGTGCGTGTGTCGAAGAGCTCAAAAAAAAAAAAAGCACACACATCACATCTTGTGTGTCTGCCTTTCTCTCTCTGCCAGCTTCACTTGAGTGCCAAGTGAAGTTGATGCTGCCTTTTTGCAAATCTTTGGAAATACCTCAATTACAAGATAAAGTGGACGAGGAACATTCACAAAAGAGTAAATATGGTGATAATCAGGGTTTCATTATCTTCTATTATAATTTTGGAATTAGCTCATTGCAAACATTCACTTCATGAATGTCTATCAACTCCATCTCAGCCCTCTCCGTCCATATTGTCCATAGTGTTGTTCAAATTCAAAACTTCACTTCAGGCAGTGACTGTCTCTCCCTTTTCTCTCCAAGCAGATACTTTTTTTCATTAATGACTACCCACCTGTTCACCAACTCCAGAAAAAAAAGTGTGAGCAGCAGCAGGCTTTAAGTCTGATGCAAAACTTAACTGGCAGCGATTCAGCAGCAATTAACCAACACAAGCTGGAGAAGAGCAAGACTTATGAAGATGCAACCATGGTTTGAGGTAAAAGTTGACGTCTGCATACTAACATGCTCACAATGCTACCATCCAGATCTTTAGTATGTACATTTTTAACCTGTTATCCAACTTAGTTTTGCATGTTAGCGTGCCAACAATTTGCGTTCCAGCCACTGGGGATGTAACCTGGACACAGTTGCATTGGAAAGGGCAATGCTGGGTTAGGCAGGGCCTGGTCGGCTAGCAAACAGATGATTCACTGTTTTGACTCCCAAATGGGCAGCCGCCGAAAGACGGACGAGGAAGATTAACCTGATTTGGCCCTTGATCAAAAGTCATTACAGTTCATCTTCTGGGAGTTAGAATGGCAATCCTTCCATTGGTTGTTTTGCTCACAGCCAAACTCATAGAGATGAATCCTTTCAGGACCATGAAAGTCTAGATGGTGGAAGTTGTTGGGATATTTCAGTCTGGACCAAAACGCAGACATCTTTTTTGCTGGTCTATATACAGGTTCAATGGTTTCGCTCGTCACTCAATGACTGTCAGATTCTGATGATGGGTGTAAGATATAAGCGGTCATATGTCACCTCAAAAACCAAAGAAAGATAACTCAGGGCAAAGACTAAAACATATCTGCAAGATAGCAGAAGCAACAGTAAAATGAGTCATACATATCCAGGAGTCTATTGGTAAGGAATGATAGTGCTCACCCTTGAACAGACTCTCAGCACTTGGTTATACCCATTCGATTACTTTCTGCATTCATAAAAATATCATTTTATATTTTATAGGACTTCAAATTTGTAAGAACATTTTAAAAGAATATGTGGCAAACGCCCAGGGAGCTCATCTCCCGAAAACACAGAGGACATCACAGGCTTTTCCCTTTGATATAGACAGAACTTATATTAAAAATCATTAGACGAAGCAACAGTTGAGGGCAACATAAAACAACTGTCTCACATAATGGCCTGGAGATGTTTACTGACTGTGGAGGAAAATATAATTAATAAAGTGTCTTGTACCTCTTCCAAGACTAAACTGGTGGGTAAACACAATTTGAATGTAAATTCCTTGGCTGGTGACCACCTAATCAACAATAATGCCACCGTCCCATCCTATTAACTTTGGTATACAGATGAAAAAAATAGGCTTCACTTTGTATTTATTTGTCTTTTTGATTCAGTATGCAACTTTTATTTTTTTTCTACTTCTCTAGTTGTGCTGTTGTGCCTTATGTATTGAACAGGCGCCTAAAGGCGAGCCTTACACATCAGTACAACGGGAAATCAGACTTCAAAGCAAGCTGCCTCTTTCTTTTGCCTTTCAATAACGTGTCTGAATCCAAGTGCTCAACTCGGATATTTAAATGAGCTGGAATGAAAGCAGGCCCATATGCATGCACACACGCACTATTGTGCCCTCTGAAGTTATAGAGATCGGTGCACAGACACACAGATACATTCCAGCAAACAGCACAAATCATGTTTTTTCTGTATTTTCTGTGGTGAATGTTATTAGTGACCAAAGCTGAGCTGATTCATAATAGAAAATGGATGCTAATACAGTAGTCAAGCCAATTAGCTGATTGTCTTCATCTAATAAACATTCAAAACGATGTTGTCAAGCTCTGTCTGGCCGAGCTGTTTATGTAACTATTATGTTGGCTTTAATGAAGAGACTCTGTGCTTTGGTCTTTATTTCACCCGAGAGTCTCTGAGACTGAATGGCGTGAAATTCATTTATTATGAAACCAAAGTCTGTGGAGGATCGCCTGGAGGAGAGGCTCAAAACAATACCATACAAACCACAAACGTATACGCAGAACATCTAACTGTGGCAGGAAATGACAAAATGAATTACACCGCAGTGTCAGCGGAGGGGAATTCATTCTCAACCTGTCCCTGGCAGAACATTTTTGATGTCATTTTATTCAATTGTATAGATTTAACAGGTTTAATTGATCTGCAGATATGACACCGTTCCACCTGTTGCACCCAGGGAGTCTTTCAGACTTAATGACATGAAACATCATTATTACACAAGAGGTGTGTGCAGACAACTGCATCAGAGAGCTGACAAAGGAATCCTCACGTTCAGGCTTGACTTGCTCTTCTTTGTAACTGTAGCATCCAAGAGAATTATTAAGCAGACAGTTGATTTAGCCATGCACTGTATGTAAATGTCTTCATAGTTGTATATTGATGCCTTTCAGAGGTGCTTCGAGCTGTAAGACACTTGAGCAATACTGTGCTGAAATGCATGACGCTGATAAAATGAACCCAACAGACGGAGTAGTCGGACAATGTGCCACATGAGCTTAATTTTTAATAGTTGTGTTGCTGGACAGCTGATGAATTTAAAGGGCCAGTCTGCAGAAATTTGGCAGCATCGATTGGTAAAGTTACAAATCGCAACCAAATTCCCTCATACTCTCCTTCTGGAAACTACAGTGGAGACAAGAAATGGGACTTTTTGCACACGAAATATGAAAAAACACATAACACCCTCCACCCTAAATTTGGTCATTCTGGTCTCCTGTAGAAACATGACAGGGAAACATGGAGGACTCCACTGAAGTGGACCCACTCTGTCTGTAGACATAAAGGGCTCATTCTAAGGTAAGGATTTATTATAATTATTTTCAAAGCATATAAACTCAATTTCTTTCAGTAAAATGCTGAATCCTACACACTGATCGTTAGTCCAGTAAGCTTTTAATCTCTATGTTCAACTAGCTAGTGGCACACAATGATTGGCCTCTGTTCTAAAAATACATTTATTGTATGTCTACTCGGTTGCAAGTGGAAGTCTACTGCAGGATTCTGGCTCAAACCCTTAAGGAGTTTAATAGTGCAGTCCATTTTTTTGCATCACTATTCCCATCACCATGGCAATGGGACTGGTTAGACATCTGGGTCTTGTTCAGTGTCACACTGTGACTATGGCATCATCATCGTGCTCCCTGTGGAAGTGTTTCGTCTCTGTGCTCGTGTCAACTTTAGATGACAA
>JBCAUF010000052.1:10046347-10067834 GCA_038406115.1 Haemulon aurolineatum | reverse complement strand
TGACATCATCTTGTAAGCGCTTGAGTGTGAGAGGCTACAAGGGCATCTTTGACCTTCTTCATGGCCAGGGCACTTAAGGGACCAACTGCCTGTTTTGAACGTCTTCTTGGCTCTTGCCTAAAGTGAACAAAGCTAATTATCAAATAATCATTTTCATTATTAAGGTCAAAGCAGCATAAGACATTTGACATGTAGACTTCTTTTTTTCAGAGTTGATCCTTCCATGATTGTATATCCTCTGTTAAAAATTAAAAAAAAATAATAATAACAATCACACAATACATAACTTCTGCCACGAGAGGTATGTCAATGAAAACAGAAGGAGTAGCATTGGATCATTAATTGTTAAACAGCGACCATTGCAGATGACAGTCTATATAATATGACTCATATAGAAATGTTCTTAAGTGAGGGTAATGTAGTTAATTTCATTGTCCTCACTCCCTGATGTATAATACCTGGAAATTATTGCGACAGGCTACATTTTGATCAAATGTTTCTCTGACTTGAAACATGAGATCATCTGTATACACAACAAAATGTTACATACTAGTTATATAATAGCCTGTGGTTTCAGGGAAATAAGTTGTTTCAAACTTTTTGGTTGTTTGATAAACTGTGATTTAAGCAGAAAGTCAGATCTTAGTTGGCGATTTATAGAAAACATCCATTTATGAATAAAAGTTTTGCATGTAGAATAATGAAATAAATCAGATATTCAAGAGCATCATCATCTGGGTTATCATGATCTTTTTTTTTAATTGAATGGTTGCAAAATTCCCCTGGTAACCCCTATGGTTTTTGGCATCCTATGAACTGTGGGTAATTCCCCCAGACAATGCTTGGAAAAATGGAAAATGGTTCGTGAGTTTCCTTGTCCACTAATCCAGGAAGCATCTGAAAGTTATAGTTACAAAAGAATCACTTTGCCAAAATATAATAATTCTCAATAATTATTTGGTTTATCGGTTGCTGGTGCCTCTTGTAAGACCAGCACTTGCTGTGTGAGTCTGTGATCAAGACTGGGGTCCAGAAAGCAACCAAGCATTATCTACTTTTTGACACTTTCACTTTTCTAAAAGTTTGGTAGTGTCCAAGGTTGACTATGTTTCCAAACTGCGACCTACCTGTGTCCAGTGTTCCCCGGTGGTTAGGTACAGGCTTGCTGTCCCCTAAGCCAACTACCACTACAAAGTACTGAGATTCACATTGTAGAGAAAATGTATATTTGGTTCACCTAGAGTGCACAAGTCTAATAAATTCTGTGCTTTAAGAGAGCTGAATATGGTCTGCAGCTTGTTTTCGCTCTCAGCCACGCAATAGTGGCACTGACAGTGTGTTTCGACATGTGTTGAAATAACATGAAAGCTTGTTTCTACCTTAAGTAATTCTGGCTGCAGCCTTAAAAGTAATGGTTGAGGGAATAGAAACCAGCATGAGCTACTTGCTATCCTTGGCCAAAAAAAAAAAGTCTACCCAGACTTAGACCTTGGCATCTTTTATGCCCCTTGAATAGAATTGGGAATACATTAGCTACTGAAGTAGCGCAGTATATTCCATCATTTAACTCTATTCAAACATTCACTTGATTTAAACAATACTAATATTTCTAGTTATTTAACGATCAGTTTTATTGATTATATCATCTGCTGAACCAAGTGGACATAATAAACTGAAGCCATGAGCCAGTACTACAGACACTGTACAGACAATACAATGAATACAAATTATACAATTTACAATACCACTTATGATATTGCTTATTTTATTATGTCATTAAGAGGGTATCTGAGGTACTGAAGTAAGTGTGTCTAAGCACTCATCAGTCCCTGCGTGACAGCTTCGTCAATTAATTTCTGTCCTTGTGCTTTTTCCCTACAGGTGTCAGTGAATTAAATTGAGCAGATAATCAATTGTGTTAGTTATAAGAGGGTTGATTATGTGTTGCTCTGCTGTAAATCGTAGTAAAAAAACTGTGCACAGCTTTTAGATAGTATCCAGCGTTATTTAGCTGTTCCAATTAATGCTAAGAGGTTGCTTATTGTGTATTTGACAAAATAGCTTGTTCTCATAGTGGTCTTACCTGTTATGAAATGCTCAAGAAATGAGCATCTATACATGTTTCATGTTTGACATGTTGTTAATCAAAAGGTTTTCTTACAACTGGCAAACTTGGGAAAACAAGATCAATTGTCTATAATACCATGACATTGCTAACTTATTGATTTTTAGCAGATTGCTCACAATCTTTGATCAGCGTGCCTTTAATCACCAAAGTTTTCTTACATTTCCTCCTAAGGGGGATACCGATCTCTATACCAAATTTCATTGCAATTCATCCAAGAATTGTTGAGACATTTCCAAAAATGTCAACCTCACGGTGGAAGTAGAGGAAAAGTCAGCCAGGGATCAGTGGGCAACACCACTAGGAACCTCTAATGTCTGTCCAAAATGTTTTGCCAGTCCATTCAGTAGATGTTGAGATATTTCACAGGGTAAGTGAGTCCTGCTGTTGGCATTAGGTTTTAAGTCAGGGGTTCTCAAAAGACTGCATGATTCATCCTCTCAGGAGCGCAAGTGCATGAAATTTCATGGCAAACCACCCAGCTGTTGGTGAGATATTTCACTCTGGATTAAAGCAGAGGACCAACTAACAGGCTAACACTGCCATCCCTAGAGCCACGCCGCTAGCACGGCTAAAAATAAACCTCAAACATAGCAGGTGAATAATAATCTTCCATTGCATCAAATTGATGTTTAATATCAAGGTTGACCTTTACAGCTTTGCCCTTTGTATCACATTAAGTGACCCACCTACTGCGCTGTGTAGCATCGCCTCCCCAGCCTCGACACACGGAGGAAGTGATGTCATATCAATTAGAGCAACTCTTATCACTAATATGAATCTTTCAGTGGTACTGGACAGCCGCTCTATTATTAATGTGGCCCAGGCGTTGCACAGGACTGAATTCCCATTTGACTGGCAAAATGGAAACTGCTTAGAGTTTCTTACACCTGCAGATCACACGTACTCACGTCAAATTAAACCGCACTTCTCATTTCCAGCTCACATCAGGCCCACCCAGCTTAAGTCCCTGCTGGACCACAGCATTTAATTACACTCAATTACTGAGCAGTCAAGCGTGTAAGAATATGCCGTCGCCTATCTATCACTGACCTTGACTTACTCACTCTTACTCCTGACCTATCTGTCTGTCTCTGTCATAGAGTTGTACCTCAGATTCAACAAAAAATGGGGGCCGATTTCTAACTCTAAAATTAATAATAAAATCATAGATAAATGCTTTAAGTACTGTGTTTACCCTGCAAACATATTTGATTTACACCTCAGCCTGTGCCTGGCTTTGTGTTCAGGGACAGATATTAGCAACTGTGAGTATGATGACACACTAAACTGAGATGGCAACTATGATAAACCTTCTACCTGATTAGCATCAGTATGTCATTGGGAACATGTTTGCATCCTGTGTCATACAGTAGATATAGCCTTGGTGAGCCTGCAGACTCTTTGTTTGTAGTCTACATTAGTTAAATATGTGAATTTGATACTGACAATTTGGGATCTCGCGGCTACCGGAGAGATGAATTATGCCACTGAATTTTCATCTTTTGGTAAACTGTTCCTTCCTTTTATAACTTAAAAGGTCTCGACTTATCATTGAGTTCAACAAATGTTTGTTTGTCCACTGATTAACTTTTTGTTCCAAAAACATTTTGCTGCTAGCAGACAGCACAAGTTGGCAAATTGCACAAACAGGGCACATAGATGACAAATTTAAAGAACGTCGAGTGTCTTACGAAGGTAAGCTTTCTTCTGCAGGGAGGGATTCGCTAATTTGGTATTTTGATGGTGGCGGTGAACAGCACTTTCTAAATTACTGACCAACATCTGTTGTCAGATCTGCAGAATCCAAAGGTCATGGCATATGATTCACATATTTTTACACTCATCAATTCAGTGACCCCCTGCGGCCTTTTCATTTGTTTCAGTTGTTTTCAGTTGTTTTGTTTCTCCACTGATTTATTCCGGTTTGTCAATTTACTTGTCACATGAATACAGTACCTATTTGACAGACAAGTTGCAAGCGTAATCTTTATAAAATATAAAAAAGACATTTCTATTCTTTTCTTTTAGTTTATGAGAAATTGATTGAAATAAAGTCCAGTGAACAATCATGTCATCAGATCTGTTCTCTGGGCTGAATTTGTGTGTTTTTGCAGGAGTATTTGTTTGTTGTTGTGTACAATATGCACTCTCTTACTTTATCTCCTGTCATGCACCACAACAACATTGACTTGCCACTATTACTCCTGTGTTCAATATGCCATTTGTCCAGGCACTGAATTATTCACAGTGCCTTTGGATGCACAGCTGGCCTGCACCGCTTTTATTGTTCTAACAAGAGAGACCACAGGCAAACTGCAACACAGAGTTCATCTGTCACTTACCATAGCTGACCTGCTCTGAAGTCAGTCAGCGCTCTCTCGCACTGCAGTTCTAGCCTGCTCCTCCTCGCACACTGAATATCTCAGGTTTGATGTGCGGAATTTATACCAAAAAATGGGTCTTCTTCCCCGTTTTGAACTCAGGCTGTTTGCTCCCATATGGTCCCATACGCGTGAAAAATAAAAAAACAAACATTTGCATGAATGCTCCAGCATGAACCTGAAACTCATGTTCATTGAATTTTCAGCCTCCTTGTCCATAAAATACAAGTCCAACTCTGCCCACTCTGGGATTTGCTGATTGGTCAAGGGACCATTATGCTATGTATTGGTTGGTATATAGAGAAAGCCGTTTAGGGATAAAAAGAGTGAAAGAAATAAAGACAGAGAGTCTGGAAACCAACGGCTGAGGAGTATGAAAGTGAGACGGAGGGAGAGAGAGTCCAGAGAGAATGGGAGACAGTTTGAAGAGGCAAATACCCACAGTTGGTAGCAGGAGGTGGGAGGATAAACAACAAAGAGAATCTTTCCTTGGCAGCTATGGGAGAGAGCAAAAGTAAAAAAAAAAAAAAAAATAGAGAGAAATAGAAGCTCGGATCCAGCTGAGTGTTTAAGCAGGGAAGAGAGGGGGGAAGCAGAGTGAAAATAAATATGCTATTCCCTGTATCACTCTGTCTTGCTGCACCATCGTCTCTCTGTTGTGCGGGTATGAGCAGAGGCAGGGGGAGAGGGAGAGAGGTTGCCTCTGGTGTAGCGGCTGGGGGGTGGCAGTCGGGAGAAATTTGTGTCACTGCGTGATGAGCCCATGTTCCCATGGCATTGTTTTCATAGATATTAATTTGGATTTATAGATCGCATGTTCACTTTAGCATGGTGGTGTGTTTTTCTGGTTGTTTGTTCGTGCCCCGGAGATCTCCAAGAACGACGTCAGTGCGCTCATAATGAAACGTACTGTCTCATGCTGATAACTGCTGAGTCAACACTCTACTTCGGATAAAATAAAACTTAGAAACTCCTTTCTGCTTTCAATCATCATGCATTGAAAAACTTATGCTTGTAAGTGGAAAAAGATTGCTATCCTGCTTTCCTATAATTAGGAAATCCAACCAATATGGGGCTTTCCCCCATTAAATTGCATATCAATGTAATCGACAAATTGTGTCAGTAAAAGAATCATTGGTCCACTATCCAATCTAAGTGCACTCTTATGCCTCTTAAATGAATGAAATCTCATATAGTCTCACTGTTGAGTTTATATGAGAAACTTTATTTTTCCCAAAAGTAGTTGATACCCACAGTTGATTTTTTTTTTCTTTCTCTTTGGTAACACAGTTGAGTTACTGGCTGTAAGCAGTTTATTTTGATGCAAATTTCAACATATAAACTAACTCTTTCTCTCACAGAATACTCCCTTCTTATCGAAAGTACACACACGCACAAAATTATTCATATATTCAGGCTTTCATATCTCTCACCCACACGCAAAAGAACGTTGCACGAACGCCACCACCCTTGCAATTATGTGCTCTATCATGTGTTACAACCCAGCTCTCTAGGGGGAGGCTGGAGAGACATAAAACCAGTTGGATTTGGTGAAGTAAAGTTATTCATCGCATGGATCGGTCGCACGTAACTTAAATTTACAAATAACAAATAAAAAGGAGGCGAAGAAGCAGGGAAAAAAAGGGCCTGAGGGTACTGCTTAAATCAAATAAATAAATACAACCAAACGAGGCCTCCTAACTCAGAGTTTTAAGGAGACCTACCTGACTGGAAAAATAAATAATACTTCAGTCTGACCTGCCGTACCTGTCTGAAACCAAAAACCTGTGTATTTACTGAAAAACTCAGCCTGGCCCAGTCCCCAAGTTTAATCGAGTTTTTCACGAAAACAAAAGTCTAATCTATACAGCACTTGAACACTGAGGCAGACAAATCTGGAGACACAGTGGCATGCTGCTGACATCAGATCCCTGCCGAGCTGACTGACACCTTGGCTGAGAGAAACACAAGACGAAATGTGTTGAACGTTCCCAGGAGCGGCGACAACAGTTTGCTTTTAGAAGTGCAACACGCGAGACAATCGTACGAGAATGTAATGCCCCCACAACATAAAACTACAAAAAAAAAAAAGAAGTTCCGATTAATTGCTCACAGGTGGTGAGCATACAAAAAAAGGGGAAAACAAATACCTGTAGGGGCTAAAGCGGAAAGAAAATCGAAGTTGACTTTCCAAAAATGAAAAGAACTGAGAGGGAGCTGTTGGAGGCATGCAAATGTGATTCTTTTTTTCTTTGGGGCTGGGAGCTCTCATTACCACCTATTAGCCCCAGTCTACATTAAACAACCTCCCTCATTATTTTGGGCCACTGCCTTAATTAAGTTGCAGCTTGTGAGATCCATTACCAAATGCTAACATAGGTCCAGAGCTAACTTTACTGTAAACAGTCTCTGTTTGAAGATATATCATTATTATGGATGAATGTTTTTTTTTTTTTCTGACGCAGCTCTACCACAGCGCAGAAGGCTTTGTTCTGAAAGAGAAGACCGCATCATGTGCGCTGGCATTCACTCTGTGATGGATCTAATTCGTTGCTGCTGTTAAAAGTGCTGAAAAAATGGCAGCGGGTCATGTTTTCTTTAAAGTGAGGTTTTATGTTAATGTTATTGGGAGTGTGGGTGGATTCTTCCTCACCTACAACGTACATGTAGCTAGGTGATCAATCTCTCATTCCCACCAACTGTGTGGGTGGTTGTAAATATGTTTACGTCCACATTAATATGTGGGAAGAACACTCTGTAACTGTATGGTAGGACATACAGCCTCACGTGTTGGTGGATGCATTTGTGTAGACACTGCTTCTCAGTGTCGGCCCGGTTTGTGACTGAGGATTAATGAGGTGTGTTTATCTGTCTGCGCCCTGCATACTACAGCCTTAGGTTTCCCTAATCAGGGTGCAGGTGTTGTTTTCTCTGCAGTTCAGCTGCAGAATGCTGAGTTGGGTTTGGTCACTGTGCCACAGTGTATCTGTAAATGTGCACAGTTTCCTTGTCTCCCATTGATCTTCTAGTGTGATCTTTTTGGGAGGTGGCAACAAATGTTACCAGCAGGTGGAAACAGTTGAGACAGAGCAGCTTTATCTAAGGCCAACTGTAACAGACTAAGAAATTATTAAAAATAATGAGCTACAGTATGTAGAATGCCCATGCAAATAAACAATTCATGTTATAAACCTTCATTAAATCTTAAAAGAACTCAACAGAGCAGTTAGGTTTCACATTTGCCTGAACATACTGTACAGCTGGTATTGCGGTCCTGGACAGCGATTATTTGGACATATCATGGCAGAAAACACACAGCTGTAACTAATAACATTAATGCTGGGCTCACTCCATGTCTAATGGTGGGTTCATACAGAATATCAGCCAGATAATAGCTCAACTCGACGGATGTAAAGCATGACAGTTGAGCATTTTATCCTGTGTCGTGTAGCGTAGTGAACAACAATGACGTTGCATCTGACACCACTCGTTGACCAACAAGAACACAGAGTACTCTTTCGTGTGCGAACATTGGGAACATTGTTGGTGGTTTTTAAAATTACTTTAGAGGTTTTCCTGAGCTGCAAACACTACTTTGGCTGCTATGGTGTGTTTACATTCTTCATCTTCCCAGAAGTCAACATGTCAATACACGCTTTGTGAAAGATGGAAAATTATGATTGATCGAGGACCCATATGCAGCCCCTTTATGACTCTATAATCTCCCAGTCTGACAAGGTGACCATTTTAGCAGACACAACACTCAATGAAACAGAACGATTATTATTTTTGTTATCTGTCACACCTGTGACTTTCATCCCATGAAACAAGTCTATTGGAGAAAAATGAAGGAGATGACAAACACAAACAGGAGTTATAGTGACAAGGTTTTGCATGGACTACTGTGCCAAAGAAAAAATGCTTATGTGGTTGTAAAGTATAATGGCAGCAGTGCTATTTGATATGACCAACGTAAGTGTGTGGTATTCATTTTAATGGCTTGATTTATTCACAAAACAGCACTTTACAACAATTAACCTGAATGACCCAGACCTCGATTCATAGTTCTCCATGTTTGATATCTTTTATCTTCTACCTTTTCTTTCTATAAGCCAAGCGTCCAAAATAAAAGGGATGTGAGTTTACCAATATTAATGTTTTAGTGACATAAAGGATTGAAAAGGAACTTAAATAAGTCAACGATGGTACACTGTCAGTTGTATGCTTTCACCGCACTTCCCACCTGTATTCTGTCTTGTCACAGTAAAGTCATAGATGTCCTCTAAACGTTCAAACTGTCTAAAGAAAGAAATTGGACTGATGCTGTACATGAAAAAAAAAAGAAATGTAAAAACCTCAACTTTTAGTTCTACCGCTGTCCTATTTTTGTCACAATACAGTACAGTAACACAGTGCTGTATATTTTAATCTTGCTCTGTTGATTAAAATCATATGCAGTGTTTTCCCAGAGTAATTAACTCAAAGTCATTGATCAAACATTCCTAAAATCTGACTAAATTTGCAGGATGATAATGAAAAATAAACGATTGATTAACACCATTAAAAAAGTAGAACGAACAATGAATCCAGCTGACTTTTTTTTGCTAGCCTGCCTCTGATTATCATCCACGACAATGTTATCTGCATCTGGATCAGAAACAAAGCAATCATCTTTGCATATGCCTCATAGTCTTGTCTATTATTACCAGGCAGAAAAAAATAATTTAGTTGTGATTATTGTTGACTGAAAGTTACAGGTGTATGCTGGCAGATACTGCATTAATGGACAGCTTGCATTTCTTTTCTATATGTATTCTGTGGCTTGTTGGTCAGGTGAGAAGCATCAGCATTCAGATCAACATTATTTTAATAGGAAGTCCTACATATATACTCTCCAAAGACATGAATCACCATGCACGGATTAAAGTACTTAATAATTAAATAACATTCCCAATAACATGGGAAATGGCACAAAATGAAATAAATTCTAAATGTCAGCTAACAGAAATTCTTTAATTATATTTTATGCAGGCTTGCTTGAATCAAAATACTCTGAGTGTGGACTCGTTTCCCGAGTGACGCTGTAAGGAGGATGCTGAACCACTGTTAATTACCATAGAATGAAATAACATAAGTGAAAAATATACATGGCCCAAAGGCTCACTGAAGGATAAAATTAGAAAGAAAGAGTTGCTAAATTAGTAATTTGTGATATAATTGGAAGATCATGTAGACGTTTACAGAGAAATAAATTCAGCTCATGGAAGTGGAAGTTCAGAGAAGATGTATATTATTCATATATTTATGTGTTTTCTTTAACTGTATGATCAAATATCATGTTGTGTTATTTCGTAGTTGTTACCATAGTTCTTTCTTTTTTTTTGTCATTTTGACCTGACACCAGATCAGTAACCTCTGGCAGAGAGACTGTGGTTGGGAAACACAGCTAAGCTCACTTGCAGCTGATCTGGAGGTGGGTCAAGATTACTTCCTAAAGATTTACCACTAATAAATGTTGTACATTTATGCTCAGTTAGTTGTCTGAGTTATTAGTTACAACCTCTAGTGTTGCAGCAATGGTTTAAGACAGGGCCTCTGATTGTTTCGTGTCAAAGTACCTCAGTTTGAGGTTTTCCTTTGTTTAATATGTGCAATTGTGATATGAGCAGAATACAGACCTTAGATCATTGATATAAAATAAAATCTGTAATGACCATATTGGACACCTCCGCTTCTGACAGCACTTCATTATTTTTCAAATGTTTTTTTTTTGTTTCTTTGCTTGTTTGTTTAATGGGTCTACACAATTGAAAATGTAAATATAGCAGGTGTTCTGTACTGCAGAATTACTATATGTGGCCCAAGTGATTAAACTAGACTTTCAACCCTCTTGCATATGGGGTGCCCAGCAGGACACTCCAGCGGTAGAAGCGGTGACTTGAGCAGGAGGAAAGATGTAGGCGGTGCTGAAGAGTCTGCCTAAAAGCAAGAGTTTAACCGTCTCGCAGTGAGTTTGTATAAGTGAGAACAAAGGCTCAAGGGAGCACAAATATTATGAATACCAGGAGGAAATGAGAATGCAATAAAAAGTGCTCATACAGGCAAAAATTAAATGTGCTGTTAAACGGCAAAACTGTTCTGTACCAGCTCACTTCAAGTCAGGGTAGTTAATAGCTTACTATTTTTTTTTTTTTTTTTTTTAATTTACCATCAGAATACAGTAAAATTGTGTCTCTGTGTCACACAGTGGAGGATATTGCCTACAACTCTGTTTTCTAGAGATTGTATGACACCATTTGCTCCCTCATAATATGTTTTGAGGGATATGCAATTGCGGTCTGGAATATTACAGTGTTACAATTACAAGTTTTTGAACTGCACATTGGTGGGATTTTGGGCCCCACCACCCGAGCGCCAACCCTGAACTACTGCTGTAACCACACCTCCAACTGACTCTTTAAAAGAAACTCCTCACTTACTATCAGATTTTTACTGACAGTAAGATGTGAAATTATAATCACCATCGATGAGAAGTGTGCTAAAAAGAAAGTGACACCCTTTGACACTGACGCCCAGCAATAATGCCAACTGACATGTCTCTCAACACAATGCTGCTCACCTGCTTCTTCAGTTGGGAGTAGGGTTGGTTTACCAGGGAATGGGGTTTGAGAGACAGGGCTGTTAGATTCTTTAAAGGTGCTTCCAGATTAGGTTTACAGTAAACGTAAGTCAGGTGATATTATCAAGAAAAAAACAAAAAAACAATCAGATGTAAGATGTGGTGCGTAATAGACTGTACACTGTATGAAAAATAATTTAATTCACCCTGTGAAGATTTTCCTTTCCTCATAAGTGAGGATTTCAAAGTTGGAAATGTGTTTCTAATCAGAGAAAAGCACTTAATGTCACAGCTAAGGCTATTATGAGATCACATATTCATCTGAGTAATTCCACTCTGCAACCTCTTTAGCTTTAATGTATCTTTCAAATAATCCCAAAAGACCGAACCATTTGAATATCTGCTCATCTCCAGTCTCGTTAAATCACAGCTGTATCACTTTAATGTGCTTTAAGGCCATTCCAGTAGCAACGGGACAATTAAGATGAAATTCTAATGATAAGTCTACTCAGTTTAAAGCCGATCCTTTCAACATTACACTGACACTGCAAAAATGGTGCATTGTTAAACATATTCAAATTATATTCCCCCACGGCAAGTGGCGCTGCACACACTGTTTAGGTTAGAGACTGGGGATAAGATGATTCCTGAACTCCTGGCGCTGTGATCTGAGCTCACTACCCGTTCCACTGAGAGGTGTATAAAAAGGGGAGGGAGCTGTTCTGCTGTCCCACATCAACTGGCCTACTTGATGGGGATACAAAGGAGGAGAAAAAGAAGGGAGAGGAGGGATGAAAAACACACTGGGATTCAAACTGAATGCAGGGAGGATTGTTGCGGCCTCCTAAGAAATCCCTCTTCCTCCGACGTGTTGTCTCATGTTTAATTGAGGGATTCACACAAAATCAAGAAACAGATGTGAAAGAACTGACGATAAATTGTAGCAAAACTGCTATTCAATTTTGACACAATGTCCGTTCATCATTTTCCAAAACAAACACAAGTATATGAGCCAGGATGTTGTTGAGCCAAACCCCCAAGCCCATGCAAACCTAAGAGAAATGAAGATGGAGATGAAACATCGTGTGCTCTCAAATGTAACTACGCAATACCTGTGAGTTGATAATTACTGTGTGTGAATATTATTTTCATGTTGTTTTTCTTTGTAAGGTGTGAAATTCTCGTGGTTCAGACTGGTTACATCTAGTTCGCATCTTGTTCCGGATCTCTCTCCATCTCTGTATCTCATGTTTTGCTGGGCTTAAAG
Source organism: Haemulon aurolineatum (assembly GCA_038406115.1). NCBI lineage: Eukaryota > Metazoa > Chordata > Actinopteri > Lutjaniformes > Haemulidae > Haemulon > Haemulon aurolineatum. The sequence continues at coordinate 10,055,439 of JBCAUF010000052.1, read as the reverse complement.
CCTGTTCAGTGGAGAATATGAGCAAAATAAAACCCAATTAGGCAGCGATAGAGTATCTGTAAGAGTTGTTTTTTTTTTTGGTTTTTTTGTCAGAGAAGTAAAAATAAAGTGTAACCCACTTGCAAAGAGTCATATGAGCATATGGCAGTGTGTGCTGGCGACTGTGTTTGTGGTAAAAGAAAAATACGAAGAATAAAGAAGAGAACAGAATCAGGGTGTCTTCCCTCACTGCCATATCAAAAGTGTGCGAGTTGCATAAGACAGGTGCTACATATCCAGCCTGTGTTGCTCCAGTGTCATTAAAACAATTTGTTGAATGACCAGAAAAACTGAAAAACTTGTATGATGTAATGCAATGCAATGACCTGCAATAACCTAAATTACTGGCTTTTGTTGAAATTACAAGTTTGTCTCGACTCAATGCTTTGACACATTTTGAGGCTGTCCTTTGCAGTGTGTATTGGACTGCAATAAAAGACCTGTCCAAACCTATATTACAATATTATAATATGCTGTATGCAATCTATGCAAGAAATTACAGCCTTTAAAATTACTATAAACTTTGAGACACAATAATTAACTATAGTTTTTACTAGTAGTCCTAATGGATTGCCTTGGCAGAATACATGGATAAGTGACTAAAGCCCCTATCACACTGGACAAAAAACACTAACATCTGGCTTTTGTCCTGAATGGGAATGGGCACAATGAGCATCCATTCCCTGGTCAAATGACTCTGCAGCAGTCACGGTCATCCATCGACTCCAGCTCGATGGAAACATGACACTACGTTGGCTATGGTCATTGCCAGCCCTGTGCCGGTGCAATTGCTACGATAAACTTATCACCTCCAGCAGCAATTTCTGCAACTCTTTGTCATCTCGGCTAGAAATATAATCTGGCTCTTTTCAAGCAGTGCTTAAACACCGCTCAGTCAGCATTTGAAGTTTGAGTTTGAAAGACTGATTTAAAAGAGGTTAAAAAATCAACTACTGTAACATTGTCAATGGCCCGCATGTTGGTCTCTACTGTTTACCAACCTTGTTTTCTGACCTGTTTGTGATACTGAATGTGACGCACCATGAAAATAAATGGAAGGGCAAACTTCTCTACTGGAAATATCAAAAGACTCCCTTGACTATTTTTTGTGGATTTATTCGTATTTATACAATCTGTAACCTTTAGTTTCACGGAATAGTCAAACCTTTTGGGAAATATGCTTCTCCACTTTCATCCTGAGAATCAAAAGAGAAGATGCCACACTTACAGTATATGTACAGTAAATATGAAGCTGGTGAATAAAGTACTGTATGCTACTCCATAGCATTACACCATTATTGGACCAGGCCTGGCGCCTCAAGCAGAGACGAGGAGCAGGCTACAGAGGTCTGGTAAATTTGATTCTTTCTAATTCAGCACCCCTAGATTATTTTCATTTTCAAACTTGTAGTCCTTCTCAACTGACATCACTTGAGGCAATTTACCAGACTTCACACAGTTCCCTCTGGACCCACAAAAGGCTTTATAGAACTTTTCCCACATGTACAGTAGCACTCCCTAAGACCTGTAAACAAACTTTGATGAGTAAAATGAGTTCCCTTTAACCAACAGTCGCAAAATATCAAATTATTTAAAAAATGTGTCATCAAAATATATTCACATTTCTCAAAGTCAAACACAACCACATTAAACCCAAGTGAGTAATTTAGATTAGCCATTGGCCATGGCCTGACAACTTTAGATAGCTTTATATTGCTGTCACGGTAACCTGACATTAATTTAGACCCACAAGTTTTAAAGTTCGGAGCATCTATCAATAATTCATGCATGCAAGGTGAAATCACAAATGTCTTGTGACACCTACAGGGCTCTGTAGGATTACAGTGAACAAAGGTTATTATTTCTCTGGCCAGTTTATAACAAGATAAAGAAAAATGGACCAAGTAAGCAGCAGTCACATTGAGGACAGACGGTAGTCCTTGCTAAATAGCATAATTGTACGCTTGCCTGTGTGCACAGGACGAATGTCAGTCCCTTCTGCTCTCCCCTTCACTTTAGCTTTGTGCTTTTAATTTCAGGAGGCAGCTGACAGCCAATTACCCGCTCAGCGGCACAGACAATACATTGGACTTCAGCCTGGGAGTGGTATAACCGAGAAACCAGCAAGCTTCCGGTCCCAAAGCCTGCTAAGCTCTGATCTCATGGTAGGGATGTTTAACACCCAAATCAGATTTCAATGCCCAGTCCAGCTCTCCATGAGAGAACACTCTACACGGGGGCAAAATGTCTTGTTAAAATAAGTTCTTGCACTGTGGTGTCAAGACCATGCAGTGTTGTTGTTGGCTTTTGTGTTCGAACAGATGGTCTTGCCTCATTTAAAGTTGGTGGAAATTGTGGACTCCACAGGAATCTGAAAGGCCCCTCTAGAAGTCAACTCCACGTTTTTGTTTTTTTTCTTTGCATGGTCAGCTCCAAGCTGTTGGCAGCACAACATGGATTGAGTTGGTCCTCCTCTCTCCTGGGCATGTGGAGTTTGTTATTGGAGGCCAACAACAGTGGTGTCTGGTGGTGGAAAGTTTGACAGCCATGTGTCAGTAGGCATGCTTATTGGCAAGCAGCAGAGAAGATGAGCACATACAAGTGCTTATAGTCAAGTGGTAAACCATGGAGACACCAGGACCAGAAAAACAGCTTTCAATCTGCCGTGGCATCGACTGCGACCCCCTACAGACAGAAGGCTGATATTCAGCTGGGACTGCTTTTTTTGTAGAGTGCTTCTGGTGTCCTCTGAGCCAGAGGCTGGTATTAAAAAAATGGCTGCACACAGGGCATACTAAGACATTTTAAGGCAGTCGAATCTGGCCACTTCCAACACTGGCTGTTTGCGATCCATTTCTTTATTTGTCCTGTGGAGGGACATGAAGAAAACTTTCAGGCTGCAAGTGCTCAAGCGACAACAAGGGATAATGTGTGTTTGTGTGGAGCTGAGCACAGCGGGTGAGAGGGCAAAAAAGCCAGGCGGAGCAATACACCAAAATGTTTTCTGTGCCACTGAAATGTTTCTGTAAGATTTTCTCCTCAGACACGAGGCTAGGCTGTACAGTAATTGACGAGAAGCAAAGGAAAATAATTTGTCTTTTTCTTGACCCAGCACCAATTGGGATCTCATGCTGTTGGGATCCCCATGTAGTGGGTGTTGTACCATTAGGTGGCTGTTATGTTGTTCCTCCTGTTGTTAAGCATTTATTGAATGGCTTCCGTTTACTGAATAGTGCCGCAGGTAATAATTTTAAAAAGTTGGAATTTATTGTGAGAATATATACTTTCACTTGTTTTTATTGGTTGTTCAGGTTTAGCAGGATACTATATGGAATAGATGCTAAAAGTGATGGACAGGTTTCAAATTAATAAGAACTACAGCAACTGGTTTCATAGCACAATCTGAATCGAGTTGGCAAAATCTAATTTTGATATTCAGACACTAAAGACTCATGCTAAAAAAACATCATTATAAGTATAGTCCTAAATAACACACGGTTATTTAAGACATGTCAAGTAATACAGTAAAAACAACAATAACCAAGTGCAGGTAGAAGTGTTTGCTTTCAGATTTCTCTGCCGTAGTAAACCTGTTTTGCACTGCCACCCCATAGTGTATCCCCTCTTCATCACTCCTCATCTTTTCCTTCATTTCTGCGGCTGCCGTTGCACGGCTCACGGCAGCACACGCGAGAGTCTTGGCACATGAATGTGATGGGCGGCAAATATTCTCCGAAACATGAGCCTGCACTCTGGTGCGGCACTCTGCGAATATCACACTCAGTACTGCCAGTGTTTAAACTCTGATTATAAATTCATTCCAAACTCTCTCCCTATTTTACCCCTAGGTGAAACGCTTCCTCTCATCTGGCTGCATTGTTCTAGTCTGATACATCTCACCGCACTTGCTCAGCTCTGTTTCAGTAAACGGGAGCTAACCGCCCCAGCTTGGAGACTCCAGCATTTATCCATGGCAATTCCACAGGCTAGATTATGAATTAGTCAGGGGGCTCAGAAGGAAAACAACAACATAATTAGGGAACTCTATCACCACATTGTGTGCACTGAAATAAGGAATTTGTTTCTTTCAGTATCCCTTTGAGACACACATAATTTGTGCGCACATTAAGCCAAAGAGCAAGAGGGAGAGTTCTTTCCCTGTATCAGAAAGCAAATACTGAAAATATGTAGAATCAGCTAAATTTGTTTTGGCAATCTTAGTATCCCCCAAGGGGTTTAAGATGGACAATAATAGAAAATAACCCATTCTACTTGTCTGAGATAGCGGTTTTGCTGTATGGAAGAAAGGTCAGGCTTCTCCTGTCTATTCCTCTAATCATGCTTTCTGTTTTTTTTTTGGTTTTTTTTTTGCATTTTGAACATTTGGATAGTATAAGGGTAAAAGACCAGTATACTTGCAGTACAAAGATTTATTCTGAGATCAGTATGATCTGTCTTTCATACTGATCCCTTTTCAATGAATTAGAAATTTACTGTTATTGTATAAGATAGATACCTTTATTGTCCCATTGGGAATTTTTTTTCTCACAGTCCATCACAAATGACACCCAATATACACACTGTGTACACCACCAAAAAAAACATAATACCCAGACACATTATCACACACACAGGAGGAAGGGTCTGTACAACAGGTTACAGTGGGAATTTGTTAAGTGCAGAGATTGCAGAGGGGAAGCTCTTACTGAATCGAGCCCATCTCCACCTCAGGGTCCTGATGGCAGCAGTGTGAAGTGTGGGCTGAGGGTGTGATCCGGGTCATTTGCTGTTGTCCGTGCGAGGCGTGTGACAGCTCTGTGATTGAGCTCTGGAAAGTTTGGTGTGGGATGGTAAGTGATCTTGGATGCAATGTGTGTTATTTTTGTGAGTGTGCTCTTGTTGGTGGTAGACAGCATTTTGAAAAAACAGGGGGAACAGTACAGCAGGATGGGACAATGCTGGTGTGCAGTAGAGACAGGAGGTGGGAGACAACAGAGAGGGCAAAGAGTTTACAGATGACATGGAGTTTTTGCTTGGATCTTTTGTGAATGTCAGTGATGTGCTGGTCAAATTTAAGTTTATTGTCAATGGTGAGTCAGAGGTATTTAAAGTGGCTGACCTGTTCAACTAACATAAAACTTAAAAGCATGAACACATCTAACACAGATCTAACAATATAAATGTAATGCAGATAAAAGGACTTGAACAGTCCATCTAATGAGTCATAATATGGACAGCTCCTGGTGCTGAAATTGAATTTAACAGATTAATAAAGTGAACAATAAAATAAATGCATATAGAAGGTCTTTAATTTAATCACACTCTTTCTGTATTAATCACATTTCCTTCTTTCTCTTTTTAAACAAACTTTCGGCAAACTTAATTAAATAATCAAACAGATCATGTCCAAGCCACCTGCATCTGCTATAGCCAGGTGTATCAGGGGCAATAACTTCATGCCGAAGCGCTAGCCATGGCCGATTCAAAGACCAACAAAGGGATTTAAAGGGATTTTACACGTCAGGGTCTGTTTTTCAGATGAGTACTGAGATGAGACTGCACGTATGAAAAAAAAGTAAAAAAAGTATAAAGGGAACTGCACAACATCTGATCAGTTTGGTTATGTCTCAAGTTGGAAACTAAAAACAAACAAACTTACCAGCCTTCTGCAGCCCACACCTCATCTCTGCTTCACACTGGCAGTTTGAGGTTACTTTAGCTGCTACTCTCAAAGCACACCCGAATTACTGACTGAACTCTGGACAGCTGAAGTTGCTTTGTGGGTAAACTGGGTGCCAGACGTTGACAAGAAGAATGAAACGAAAGCAACAATATCTCAATTTTGATTCATTTTTTTTTTACACTTTCCATTATGAGTCCAACCATGTTATGTGAGTGCAATCCTAAATCTGTGCTCTTTTCACATATCTTCCTACGTGTTTTTTGACAGACAGAGAAAAACAGATAAATCAATGAACAAACATACATTCCCGCCCCCAGTGTGCACAAAGAAACTGACCTCGGCCCTTATCTGATTATTTCTGGAAAACCTGTCCCCCCAGCCACAACCAAATTTAACCTCATGAAGTGAAAATAATTGCACACTGTGTGGATACTGGCCGATACAACCACCTCCGTTGATGAATAGATTAATTAGCATTTCTCGTGAGTTATACAGAGTCTTCATCTCTCAAGCCTAGAGTGTCTGCCTCATCTCACTCTGACTGATGGATTGGCGATGTAGACCCTAAGACCTAGTGGCAGGTCAGACATATCCATCGCCATCTCAGAGGCCTGTGTAGCCCCCTAGAGCAGCCAGGCAACAGCCATCATTCATGACTGGAGCGGTCAGAGGGGATACTCGGGTCTAGTCTACAGCGCTCAGACACCCTCAGTAATCACTCATGTCACCCTGTAATGCACTGGGAGTACCCACAGTGATGGATAGTCATCATCCCCTTTACTCCCTCATTTTGTTTCGCGCTCTCTTTCATCCTGATACTCTCATTCGCTCAGTCGTACAGTTTCCCATTTACTCAGCGTTGCTTCATTTGTCTCTTTGTTTCTTGCTCTGATTCTCGTCACCCCCCCTCTCAAGCCTGACTTCAATATCTTGACCTGCCTGATTCTCTGCAGACAGCACGATAAAGGCACTGAAGGCTCTTAGTACAGTAAAAGCCTGCATTGGCAGCTTACAAACTGTGCCGCCTGATGAAAATTTTAATTTCACTAACAATTCCCAAAAGTGTAGTCCTAAATGTTTCACCTCACAGGCAACAATTATATATGTACTATTTATTCAGATTATCAGATTTTCTGATTACCTTCATGTCTCATTCACATGTCAACATTTTAAAGATTGAATTGATGTCTTAAGTAACAGGATAGAGAATCACAAAAAAGAAGAAAGAGTTCTCCACCCTTAGTTAGAGATGATTGAATTTGCTTGCAGTGTCTCATGTGTCCATTACTAAACAGAAAGCAAGTGGTTTTCTGTATGAACCCTGGACCCTGAACACAGTGGATGCAATCCATATAATGGATAGAATGAGTGGGGGACCAGCTGGACCAGTCCTTTTGAGCACAGTTTAAAAGGCACCAAAATAAGGTCAGACTGCAATTTATCTTGGCTCAGCATTCTTCAGTAATGGTGAAGATAGCTAATGTCATTGGTTCAAACCATGCATGTTTGTTTTGGAACAGTACACACTTTGGATACAATCTGAAAGAATCTGTCACGGCAAAGACACATGGTAATTTGACCACTGCCTGTTGTAGTTCATTGGGTGAAGCAAGCCAACCTTTATTGATAAAGCAACAATATTTATGCTGGGCGACTTTTTGCTTCACAATTTAAGGAAGGTGTCAACATTCAGAGCTATTACAGGAAGTAGTGAGCCCTAAACGTAATGCTACAAATGATCTCTTATCATTACTCGTTTATAGATTCAATAAGTGACATAACATGTTAATTTGTGAAATTTGTTTAAGTTTAAGTTCAAGTGTATTTTAAGATTCAGGCCAGCTGCTACTACCCGTTTCCAGTCTTAATGCTAAGCTAAACTAACTGGCGACTAGCACCAGAGTCCTATTTAACAGATGGATATAAAAAACAAAACAAACAAAAAAGTGTCGATCTTCTTTTCTCAGTCTCAGTAAGAAATGAAACAAGAATACTTTGCAAAATGTAAAACTATTCCTTTAACTAAGCCTCAACAGCAAACAGCAAAAGCTGCAGTGGGACATTTAGTAAACCCCAGGAGACGTGCTAAAAGCGCACCTGCTGTGGCAGAGGAAGGTCCAGTAGTATCAGGTAGTAACAAAACATGTGCTGTCACCTACTTTTCTCTAGTTTGGTTCAGTTTAAGGGAAGTATGAGGCAATATTGATGCACTGACCTTCTGGCAGTCCCACAAGTCAGCAGCTTGTTAGACAAAAATGAGTAGCAGTGCACAGACCCAGTAGACCAAAGCAGTTAAAGATACAGCACCAAGTACTAAAAGCAATTTCAAACATCGACAGAACAGACAAATCATTTGTGCACTTCCAATGCTTGATTCCTCTCTCAGATGTCAGCTACCGACATCTTCAGAAGTGCTCTGTAGGATGACTTACCTGCATATTTTAACGGGTGGCAGTAGAAGAAAGTCTACCTTCATACTTAACTTTCACGACTAGTACTTTCACTTCCACAGCTATTTCAATGTCAAAATACTGTGTTTGGTCTCATCAGCTCTGGTCTGAATATCACCCAACTTGTACTAATGATCTGTGTATGTCAGTGATACACAGGCACAAGTATTTCACAGTGCCTCGGTGTGGGCCTAAAACACAAATTTCAGGTTTCTTTGTCTTCCGTTTCATCTTAATTTATTGATATATATATGTATTTGAAAATATCACTGGCATTTTTAAAGCGTATGCTCCCTCTCTGTCCTTCTCGGTCTGTTGTGTGCAATAGAAAGAGACAGAGGCAGTGGGAGAAATTAAGAAACTGGGCCACAGACAGAGGGGGACAACTACTGAGAATGAACTGATGTTAGACACCACAGAATGAGTCTGACAGAACACAAATGCCTGGTAAGGATACAAAAAAAAAAAAAAAAAAAAAAGCCAAGAGGGCTAGTGGGCTTTCATATATATTTTTATGACTCGTACAAGATAAAACCTCCTCTGGGCTGGAAGGCTCTGTTAAACAGATCTAAAACTCGATCTGTCTCCTACTTCTCCGCCATTTTGGGAGGCGCTACTCTGTTTCCAATGTGAGAGCCAAAGAGCCGCTTAAACAGATTATTACATTTTGCATTTTGCAAGCTGCACTGATCAGATTGGTCATGGATCAGGGGGCAGACGGGTTTAGGCAGAAATAGATATTGCATAGCTTCTGGCTTCCCAGCCTTATTACAAACCATTAAAAGGCATTTTGCACTCTTTCTTCTTAATGTCATTTCCTTCCCCCAGAGAGGCGACTTGTTTTGCTAAATGGAGCTCCAATCACAGGCCCGATGCCTCCTTAATGAAAAGTAAATCGAAGGTAAACAAATGAGAAAGTA
>JBCAUF010000052.1:10012250-10026307 GCA_038406115.1 Haemulon aurolineatum | reverse complement strand
TGTAGGCCAGCAGACAAGCAGCCTGCCAAATCCTGATCACCATCTCTTTTCCTCTTGGGAGTCAATTCAAAGCTTTTCCTTTTAGATACAGTTTTCTTTTTTTTTATTTTTATTTTTGTTCCAGATTCACCACCCAACTGCCACATCTATGGGGACTTGCCCCGGAGCGTATGCTGACTGCTGACTATGTTCCAGGTGTCTTGGCTGAGTGATAAGCTTACTGGAGAGTGGAGTACCATTTTGTTTCTGTGTGCCAATTGTTTCCCGCTCACAGGTTATGGAGAATGCCACGAGCCTTTTCCTAATCTGTCACACACCAAATCATGGCCGATCAACATACTTGTAGATTGAAATCTCTCTTTTTTTATTGTTTTAGTTCACGTTCCAAGCAATTTATGAAGAATATCCATGTCACCGCCTCAGAAAAAATGTGCAAATTTAATGCAACTCTTAAAAAATGGATTTGATATCTCTCAGAATCAGCAGCAGTGATGGAATATTTATTTTGATGGGGGGGCGGGGATTATCATGTTGTATCCATATTTAAGAGTGTTCACGAGCTATGCCCTGCAGGCTCTCTGAATGCATGAGTGAATATTCTCAGATATTATCATTGTGAAATACAGGTTCTTTTTCTCTTCGCTCCTCAAATAAATAAGAGAGCATCTTTAAATTTTGCCTTTATACAACGTCGTTTAAAAATACAGGCAGACGAGCCTTCCCTCTCCCACCTCTTCCCCACTGTGTTATGCCGAGAAAATTATATCTGACATGCAGAGTACATTTGAGGATAGTATTTAAAGGAAATCGGCAATGTTTTACTGCCTCCCTGCACGATAACATAATGTTAGTCAGCTACTTTTCCACCTTGCAGAGATGCTCCACAGTCAGTTCACTGAAAGAATAATTCAAAATCTAAGAATTAAATCAATTCAGCTGCACAGATTGAAAAAGAGTTGACGCACATCCTCTCTCCCTCACCCCCTCAATGGGATTCACTGAGGGAATCAGCGTGTATCCCCTCTAGGTTAATACGTACATTCACAGCTTTGAAGAATATGTTTGCTGTTTGAGATCAAACAATGTTTTTGACCTTGACTTATTTTCTTGTGTACCACACCAAGTTTCTTTTTCTTTGTTTATTCAGTTCACGTCACCCGACAGGGTCTGTAAGTTTGTTCAGCCAACACAGTCTTTATCTATGAGAGCCCACAGTAGGAGCCAGATCACTGGAATCTACATGTCCTCACTTGGACAGTGAGGACGAGCAAGGGTGAGCTCAGCCCACCAGGATCCGGGACCCCCCCCCCCCCCCCATAGCTTTTTGGACTACGGGGTGCTCCCCATAGCCTGCAGGCAGCAGTGGTAGAATTTCCTCTGCAAATGAAAGAGTATGAGAAGAACACAAGGCCGATGAGATTTACAATCCCTAACACACAGCAACCAGTGACCTCCAGCTCATTCTCCAGACTAAGCCTGGAATTTCACCAAAGAGAAGCAACACCATCAGAAAACTGTCCAGGCTGTAAAGTTTCACGCTGTCACTTATGACCCTGGTGCTAATAAATACGACAAACAAGACATGTAGGTCCTACTGTACCATGTGATAGACTAGGACTGAGTTGAAAGGAAAAACCCCAAATGAAGAAACATTGAATGAAATGTCGTGATGAGTTTCCCAACATTGCAAGTTAGCATAAACAGAAGAAACACTTTGGAGTACAGATAAGGAAAATAGCTAGACGTATAGTACAGTTCATGGCAACATAAGATTGAGAGGAGCTTTTAAACCTCACATGGGTTACATTCACTGATATTACAAATTGGTAAGTTTACACTGGATTGTGTCCAATCAAATATCATCTGACTTTGAGAATTTATTTTCTTGAAATATTCCATGCTCTCGTTGTCAGTGATGCGTCAGTTCAAACTTAGTCATCCATTTTGTATTTTAAGGCTAATCATCAAGAGTTTATGTAGGCTGCACCTGCAAAATGTATGAGCCCTCAGCAAACTCTGGATATGAATTACAAGTGGGTTTCTTTGCATTCTGACATTGCGAGCGGGGTACTCACCACGTATTTAAAACTGTAGTCAGAGTGTGGATGTTTTATCTATGACACTTGATTGGCATTTGGTGCCAAAAAAAGTATCTATCAACAAATTTATGACACACTGAAAAATAAGAATAGAACACCTGATGCAGTGCACATACTCAAATTAGTTTCTGAAATATTTACACTTGGTGAATAAATAGAGCCGTGATTCCAATCAGAATGCAGAGACTAATGCCAAAGTAATGAAGCTAGGGCACATTTACCCAACAAAAAAGTTAAACTAAATTAGGTGGTATTGCAATCCATGTCGGTGCTCTTTGCAAATTAAATCACGGCAGAAATGTATCACTGTCATCCCCCAGAGTTATTATTCAAATGCCTGGTCTTTGCACATTGATTTTTACTGAGAAGTCAAAGTAAGAATACCCATTTCAGCTCACAATCTTGCCTTTAAACTGTTGCTTAATTACTGAATAATTATTACTGAAATTCACAGACATGTTTCTTTAGCTTGAATGATAGTCTGTTTACAGTATGGCCATTTTAACCAATCCCTGAGAAAGAGCAAAAACAAAGGATTGATATTTTTCTAAATTCTCATTTTAACCCTTTAAGCTCCACACCAATAATATCCACAGTGTATAGCTTACTGAACAGAGACAGCTTTTAAGTGTAGGTGCAAAAGATCGACTTTTGTTCTGTTAACACTGGGTACCACATTTGACACCATCTTTCATGCAGTGTTAATGGACTGCCTTTGGCAATAAGTTGGACTCAGTCATGACTGAGCTCTTCTCTTCTGCCCCTGCATTTCTCCCGATTTGCAGCAGCAATCACAGAGGGGAATGTGTTGCTCTACGCTCAACGTCCATTAAAAATGTGTGACCCAAACTCCCATTTGCCTTGCTGAACTAACTGTCGGTTTCTGGATCTGAAAGCAGATATGAAATGCATCTGTTTAGGCCTTCATGTTGGTAGACCACCAGGTGTGTTTTCTGGGGGCACCGCAGAGGCTATTACCCTGCAGTGATTTATGAGGCAAGGTATTGAGGAGCAGATAGAGAGTAGAGAGTATTGGAGTCTTCATTTTGGAAAATATGTTTTTTTTTTTTATTATTCATCCTACCTAAAGGTTAGATATATCTCACAGCAGATGAATCTTTAAATAAGACTTTCTTATTTATCCTCTGCACACCTAGAGAAGGTCATCCATGCCATTGGTGGATCTGGTTAGATTAGAAGTTCAGCCGTCCAACGGCAGCTATAGATTGTTGATTGCAGTCTGTGGTAGCCATGCTTTTAATTTTGAGTCTCATCTTTCATCTTTGACTGCCTCCCACTTGTCATGTGTCTGAAGGACACATTTACATGGACACCATTATAACTTTTAAAAGTCAAGATAACTTATTGCTTCTCGCATAAATGGAAAGCTGAATTCAAAATGCACAATAACATTGCTCCTACTAAGAGCCTTACTCAGTCCAGCATAACCAGCAGTGTGGCTTAAACATAAGCGAATTGTTAACATACATTACTTCTTAGCTGATCAGGTGGAGCATTTTTAAATACATTCATTTATGGTCATGTCATTGTGATTGCAACAAATTAGAGAGTACAGTATGATGCGATGCACAGGGTTTACTGTAGACTTCCTGGAGGAAATGAAACTCTTTCTCTGAGAAAACACATCGCTGTGCCCTGCCTGTGCACCTCATATGGAAATGCATTGCTGTGACATCTGACAATTCATTGGAAAATTCATTCCCACTAAAAATAAAGTTCAAACTCTGCCTAATATAAACCTCATGACTATCTCCGTGTTGCTGTTGCGCTTGATACTTGGCTTTTGACAAGCATTGGATGCTTGAAGCAAGCATCGTATGTGGATCAACATTTTTTTAAATAGTGACACTATGGATATGCAGCTTAGTCAATGATCTTCTCCAGTCATCTGTCAGTAGACTTTTGTCTTTCTTCAGTGCAGCCAAGACCGCTAAATTTATCATTGTTGTTCTTTTTGGGTGGGCTGAAAAGTTTGGTGAAGCACTGCAGATTAATATTCTTCAGGAGGCTTCAATCACTTCAAGACATTTTCTATGAATATTATGGGGTTGTCTTGCAGGTCTTTCAGTCTTATTACGCGTCAGAAAATATGTTTATTTACTGCAGTGTACCATGTCCTGTGTACTTGTAAAATCGACCCCTCCTTTGTGCTCCAAGTCTGCCTCTTCCCTTTTCCTCTTTCATCTTCATCTCATCCTCCTCCCTCTTTCCTGTGGAGGTGTCCTTGATGATTTCACACAGCCCCTCCTCTCGTGCGACTCCTGGAGTCTTTGCTGCTGTCTAACCGAGTAAATTATAGGCAAATTTAGAAGGCTGGTTAGCATGGGAGTCAGGATCCGGGCTGGCTTGAAGACCCAGTGCACATAATTCATCAAAATTAACATCAGTTATAACTCTGCAGTACCATAAGCACTCCTAAATTGTTTGCTCTCTCCTACTGTCACACGAGCACACACACACATACACACACACACTTTGTCCCTATTCCAATTCGGGAACAAAGATGACGTGATATGAGGGACTTTGTTAGAGTTACAAAGTAGTTTATAAGTTATAGTCTGCCACTGACATTAGGAGACTCTCCCTTGTGAAATGTCAGATGAGCAAGTGATGTCAGGCAGCCTCATACATCAATGCTGCAGTGTTTACTCTCCAACTTAAACTTGAGGCTTCCTGTGCATTTTTACCTCCGATAGAAGGCAATACCTTTTTATATTTAATATCAGCTTCCTTTGAATTATGAAGATGAAGGTTTGGTATAACTTGCATTCAGCGTCCATACTGAAGTGATAAGGATGGAGGAGTTTGTCACTGTTTCTATTTGTGAACATTTCAGCCTCATAAATTCTCCTGCTGTTGCCTGGCCATGCAATGTTGATGTAACTTTCAATCAGCTCTGTCAATCCTCCTCCCTCCTCACACCATTAACATTTTTATTTGACATGCATATAGACCAGCGCATCTGTCATGTTGTTGACGCAACCTCTTTGGAGTCAACTGCCGAACACACATCCATTTCAAGTAGTGCCACAGAAAACCAGAGCTTGATGGCGATAATATGAAAGTGTCATCTCACTTAAATCATAGAAATGCCATTTTTTTACAGGACATAGGATATACCACATGACATGGATTATTGGTTTTAGATTATGGTGGCATGGCTCTATTGACAGAAATATCAATCTGTTGATGGATCACTTTGGTCCAGACTGATATATTATATTTCAACAACTACCAGATGGTTTGCCGTGGAATGAAGAAGGGACATTCAAGTCTTTTTTTAGGATTAACTGTAATCACTTTGGAACTTGTGTGAGAGGCATTGGGGTTCTGCTGCAATGTCAGTGATTCACTCAACCCACCACAGATGAAGGGGTCCACAACACGCACGAGCTGGAGGGTTAAGCAAACCCAACAGATTGGCGAGTTACGTGCCAGCTCAACCTGACTGGTTGCTTGATTCAGAGTCACATACACACATTTTAAACATCAATATTTGATATATCAATTAAGCATTGTTAGTGACATACAATGGTAAGAATTAGTCATTGCAAACAAAACTATCATAAATTAATAGCTTTAACATTAAATATATTAGAGAAACTAAAACAGTTTCGACACAGAGTATGTAATCTCTGCCACAGGGGGTTTCTCTACCAAAATAGTGACGACAAAAGCTGTAGTTTGATGATGTCATGAAGTCGTGTGGGATCATGGGAGTTTTTGTGTTTAACAACAATCTGGCCTTAGCCAGGCAGAAACACTGTAATTATTCATGATTTAAGTCAGTGGTACTTGGAAATATATAGTTTCAGTGGAACATTTTTAGACTCAAAAGCAAACTATTCCTCTTTTCTTCATTTTTTGGCTCTCACTCGGCTTACTCAAGCGGGCGGCCTCAATGACCTGCCCATCCTGTTCCATTTCACAGCCTTCTAATTCCACATGCAGTTAAGGTGCTCCGCCAAAGTGCTGCCGTCATAAAAACCTTTTATTATGTAGCCCTTGATAGCAAATGTGGTTCCACCTGCACAGACTGAAATTTTCTAAAAGGTAAAGGCAGCATTTGCTGTCATACCCTGCTTGGTCTCCGTGAGCCTCTTTAAATTTGAACCACCTACAATCAAATGACAGTTATCATCTTGAGGAAGGACTCCTCAGACTGAATTTTGGCCCAACAATGGCTCAGTCTATAGGTTTGTGGCCACCAGGATTGAATATAAGTAGTTATTTAGTTAGTTTTTTTGTGGGGTGAAATGGTAGTGAATTGGTGATTTGTAGCACCAAGTAAAGACTAGTGAGTCATAATTGTTCTGTCTGTGACTGTAACAGTATTTCCTGTAAAAGCCCCAGTTCTCCCTGGCTTGCAGCCGTGAGTGCTAAAAGGGACAGGTCAGGTGCATCTCTAAAACCACTTGATTCAGTCCTTTATGTTCTCTTACAAGTGATCAACTATAAAAGCTACAGTACAGAGAGTTGAAGGGAGGCTTGTTGGTTCAGCAGGCTTCCTCCGCAAAGTGAATTAATCCTAGGCACATACACACAGCAGCCGGCCTGCTCAGAGACATTTACTGTGTGAGCAAAATTACGATCTAACTTTATAAAAACATATCATCAAAAACAGAACCCTAATGCAGTCTTATTGGCCCAACAAACCGTCTTTCATAGCCACTGATCAGAGGTCTATGAGGACTATGATGTTTATGTCCTCGTTAAGACGTCCCGGCTGTGGTGTGCAGAGGGTAGATATCCAATAAATCTCTCTCTTCAGAAAGTTGCACACTTCTGCTTTCTGTTCGTTCACTTGCTGCAACAACTCTGCCGTAGTTAAATGTAAGGCAACATTCGTTAACCGAGAGGACAACTGAAGAAAAGCGTTCCTAAATGTCCTAAACTGAATTACATTGAGCTGTTTGGTTCTCTTTCCTCTGTGGAAATAGGTTACTGATTGATGCAGGATAAGCTAGAACTATCTATTCTTTTTCTGACCTCAAGCAAACTGTAGACTGCTGTATGCTTGGCATTGCTCATGGTATTGTGAGCAAGTTAAACATACAGTTTAATCTTTTTAACGTTTGGAGGGAAAAAGGTAAATGAGTAGACAGATAATAATATCATCTTCTTCTTCCTGGATAAGGTGGAGGTGTGCTGAATGAATCACTGGAGGCTCCAAGCTCCTCGCAATGATTTGATTGAACAGGAAAGGTCAATAGAAAAAAAAGAAGAAGCTTGAATCATCATCTGGAGGCTGTGGATATGCTAACATGCCGCATGACTATCTGGCAAGCGGTTGTCAAGACATATTATTGAAGCACTGGACCGCCCACCCTCAACATCCTTAAGCCTGCCACCAGCAGGATGAAAACAGTTCTCAACTTTTACAACTATGCACATATTTACAGCATTAGCAGGGCGACGCCAGGAGGAAATAGCATGATATTATAAAAAAAATAATAAATGAATAATTCCAGGAATTTAATTTTACCACTTGGGAAATGCTTCTGTGTTGATTTCCTTTCCAAATTAACAGTCCATGGAAGCAAACACACAATGCATACAGCAATCAAAACAGTATGTGGAATATCATCCCTGTGTCCCTGCAAGTGGAGCGCCACCATTATGAGTATGTTACTTTATAAAGATTGTTTTGTTCACTTTAAGGATCGTGGATTGTACCTTTAAAACACATCATACAAATATGACATGTGCTGCCCATAGACTTTCCTTTTGTGTTTTCCCTAACTCCCTAACTCATTTCATCACTCTAGAGCATTTTTGACCACCTTTGATTTCCTACAGGCATCTTTACCTCTCTGCTCTCTCCCTCCCTCTCTCTGCTTTGTATTCTCTGTACAGTAGCGGCGAAGATCCCAGAGGCAGAGATGAGGACTTCTTGTGCAGTAATAGCCTATTACAAGTCATTTCTCACACACAGTGGCACTGGTTCCCAGCAAGTCCTGTCACTCAGTCAGTCTGTGAATGAAGCCGAATAATGAACAGAAAATGGCCAATTCTACAGTGAGATGCTGAACCCCAGATGCGTGTGACACACATAAACACACACACTTTCAAGCGAATCATTGAAAGACACTGTTTCTGCTGAAATGTGATCTGGATTTTTCTGATCTCTCTTGTGAGCTAAGTCAAGCAATTCATGGAAAATTCATCAGCCTCACCAAGAAAACAGAAAGAAACCATTATTATTTGCTGAATCGAAGCAGTACTGGTCATTCTAGTTAATCAGAGGTCTTGGATGCAGGAGTCTGTAGCACTGCACCTTTTTCACTCTTGCTTAGAGCGTGATATCAACAAAAATGAGAGGGAATGTGAGTCGAAAGCCCACTCACATTTAGACTCTTATTAATTATTCAGTTGTTTTCCCATGTGCAAATGGAAAAAAGCAACATAATCAAGGCTCACACAGATTTGTTTAATTTAATATTGAAACCTCATCTCAACTCTCTTTACTCCTCTTGCTCTTTCTCTCCCTCTTCCCACCCACTCGCTCTCCCTCATATTTATTTCTTCATATTTATTCTCTTTGTTTCCTCCCGCACTGTGCGACTCCTCCGCCACCCTCCCTCCTCCTCCTCCTCATCCTCCTCCCCTACGTACTTCAGATGTAATTGAACTCTCATCAGCACTCAGTTCAGTTCATTGTTAATAAATAATTCACATATTTTATAATGGGTGACATCCTCTGGTTTCAATTACATCTCTACTGACTCTTTTCTTAAGGGAACAAAGGAAAAACAAACACAAGCAACTGTTTCAAATGTTTACGTTTGAACAAATCACACACCCCGGACCACTTATAAATATATTCAGCAGAGCCCTTGGGCCAGTATAGTATCACACTTTAAGGATTTACTGGTGGTAATTGCTTTAATGCTGAGTGGGATCGAATAACAAATAGCTCCAATACCAACAGTGTCCCATATCAACATAACAGAAAATTCCGTCACCCGTTTCAAATCAAAATGACAAAAAAAAAAAAAACACCATCACCTAGCTTAAATGATCATCACAAAACCCATTATCAAAACGAATGGAGAATCAGAATAAAATTCAACTCAGCAGAAGTCACTGCATCTGAATTTAATTTCCTTCCCACTCCTGCCTTTATCCCTCTCCCTCCCTTTATTCTCCCGACGCCTGTTATTAAATACACACCAGTCTGTCATTACACAGTCGTATCAGTGGAGGTACATTGCAAGGCTTTATTAAACTTCCCTCCACACTCTCTGCTCAGGTGCATTTTCTATACAAATTGGAATCTGCTGTAGTGGAATGCCATTAAATTAGGATGAATAATTGCCTCTCACTTTTCAGCAGGAGAATAGCGACGTTTAAACGGCAAATGAATTGCGTGGATGGTGACGACCATGCTCAAGACATGTCACTCTTTTCCATACGCCGCGTGGCAGGAATCGACAACCTTTTTGTCACTTTTGATCCAAGGTCAAACTCGGTCATGTTGAACGCGGATTTAATCGCACGTTCCATGCCAACTTAATGTAAAACGTTCCTCCTACAGGTCATGTCCATTCGGAGACACTTAAATAGGAAAATTCATCTTAATTTTTGACTGTGGTAGATGCTTAATCTGCTGTGACCAAAATATAGGGGGGAAGAGAAGGCATTTCAGTGGGGGTGATTTTGAAAATTACTCAAAAGTGCTCGGGGATGCCACCTTTTTCTCATGGTATGTGTAAGAAGACTGTTGTTGTGGTCCATGTCTATTTGTCCCAAACACTTAACCTATCGACTGAACAGACATTAGTTTTCGCACAAAAACAACAAATTCCAAAAGTAGTGGCTTCAAAGTTTTCAGGCGATGGCAAGAGTTTACATTTACATGAAAAGCATGCCAATAGTCATGAGAGGTGAAGAGCTCAGAATTCTTTCCCCTGTTTTGTTGCAGACAATTTCTGTTCTGGTCTGTTCTTTGACTTTGTGGGGTAGAGCTGCACAGTAGATTAATTTTTGACAGTTTTCGGGATGCTTTACGATGCTGTTCATGGATTCAAATCCCATTCTGCTGCAGTATTTATTTGCCAGCATGTAAAATGTATTTCTTGATTATTAATACACCTTCTTGACATTTGTGTGTTGCCACTTTTCTGTCGTGTGACTACAATCAAGCATGACAAAAAGAGCAGAAAGGTCACACTGGCAGACTGCTGCTGATAATAAGTCATTTTGTCAAGTGAACAACAAGGGAAAATGTACTATTGACCCATTCTTGGTCCTATAATCAAACTCAATCATGTTATGTTAACAGGATTTATGGAAGAATCTTCAATGGTCTCTCACTTGTATTGTATACTATACTTGTATTGTATCTGGTGACAGAGTTACTATATTTTAAATATTACATGTGATTAATGTCTAAATGTATACATTTATTTCCATCTCAAAATATTTGAACAATTTCCCTAAATATTATAAACTCTTAAATTGTCCATATTGCTGCAAATTATATGGCTAGCAGTAGTTATATCTCCGCCGTGGATATGTCTATGTGGCGTGTGATAGTCACATTTGTCACAGATCCCATCCCATTGTGCTCATAGCTAAATTGGAGGAGCCAGGGTTGACAGCAGATTGATTGCATCCTTCATGAGACCAGTTTGCCATGATTGAGGCCGTTTGCTTTTGTGAAGCCCGATATTGCAAAGATAAGACGAGTCCCAGATGTTGTGACAATTGACACACACACACAAAGAGAGAGACAGCAACAAAGACTTTTCAACAGCGTCACGTACAATTGCTGCGGCACCAGTATCCTCACAGGCACATGCATTAATAACTACAGCCCATTGGATGAAAACCCCAATAATCCCAATGTCATCAGTCCTCTATAATTAAAAGGAGTATTTGGAAAGATGAAACCAAAAGCAGGAGTCAGTGGGATGACAAAGTGGCCACACAAATTGCTTAATTCATCTCACTGGCATACCAATATAATAATGTTGTTTATTAAGACAAAAAACATTAATGATCCACCTGAGGGATTACAGAGTGGTTCTGAAAAACTAACTTCTATGCGTATACAGTAACACAACACAACAGAGATCAACAAGAGACACCAGGGGAGCGCCCACCTGAAATCATTGACACTGGCAGCTGACCGACCGGGCTACGACATACATTTTGTCATTCGCGCCTCTCCGTCTTTCTGCATGTCCCCTCTCCCCCCCTTTATCTCTCTGTCTATTCCAGAGGTCTCGGTATCGCTGTGAGTGCAACCTCTAATCTCCTCATCTCCTCTTCTTCACCGGTGGAACAATGTGTCCTGACAGTCGACAAGACTCTGTCCTCCCAGGGGCATAAACAGCTGCGACTGGTAACCTGATTAAGAGGTCCAAGATAGCATCGCATGGGGAGATTGAAAGAGAGAGGGAGAAGGAGAGAGAAAGAAAGAGAGAGAGAGATAGGAACAATAGAAAAAAAAGATAACAGCCAGAATGATAAATTACCAGCAGAAATGGCCTTTAATTCCTAAGTCCTTGGGAACACCAGATTGTCATTGTGTCTTGGTAAACATGCATGAAAATACACAAGGTAGGTATTGACAAATATGCTGTAGGCTCTTAAACATATGCAGAATATGACACATGCACTTTTTAAAGTCTGTATTTCAAAATTAAACTGGATTGGATGCAGATATTTTCAATTATTTTTCCTTCATATTTTCTCAAGTGACACAACAGTATTCTCAAGGTCTTGCACAGAGCTGTAACAAAAATTCCTCTGCAATGGACTTTTTATGAGAAGAGCTGGCCTGAAATTGCTCTTACACAAGGTTTCAGGGGAGTTATGAGACTAATTTAGCCTGATGTACAGTATCACTAAATGTGTTTGACCTTTGGGTGTGTGTGTTTTCAGCATCACATTAAGACAACATGGTGAAGTATATAACTTTGAGGTCAAAACACTAGCTCCTATCTTCCAGCTGCACTCATTGTTTCATCTTCATTCTTCCTGTTTCTCTGTCTGTCTTCGTGGCTCCCTCGGAGATTTAGCACAATCCCCCTCTCTCTGCTTTTCATCCTTTTTCTGTTCCAGGCTTTATTGCGTTTTCGAGTGTTTATTAGTAAAAAGCTTCAGAGGATAGAGACCTTGAGAAAAGATGGAGGTGGTAGACCAGTTGGAATGAAAGATAAAGCCTCTTCATTTCAGAGTTATAAGCTTCAGTGTAGTTGGTCTGCTGTTTAAATTACTTAAAGGCATATCATCCTGTTGGCCTGTGACCCATTAGCATTAAAATGCGTGACAGATTTCAAGCTGGTTTTTGGCCCTTATTTGATGTTGTCAGAGACATTTGAGTACAGCAGCAAACATGCCATGTCGGCAGACCCACAAATCAACAGTGAAGTATCAACACAAGAATCTATCCTAGTTCTGGGGGTTCCAGTGAATTCATCCTGAGGATTGCACAGACGATAAAACAAGTAAGATATTCTGCACAGATCCAAAAATATACAAAAGACAAGAATGCCATCAGTAGTTATAGAAAGGGGGTTGGAGTTTTTTTCAAGACTTTTCTAAGCTGCCAGACATCATGAAAAAATCATTACACAAAGATTGTGAGGCCACTCTCGGAAGCCTTACTGTCTGAGTCTCAGCATGGAGCTCCTTCATGACTTTGTTGCAGTGGCCTTTAAAGTTTTACCGACTTCGCAGTGTTGAGAAAAGACCTCATGTTGTCAAAAGTCTTGCATTCATTGATTAAACAATGGTCTGTACAACACTGTTACCAGTGGGGTTGCCCCAAGTAGTTGACCAAATGTTAGTCGATGAGAAGAGACTTGATCAATGAAGTTTTCAGGGGTGTGTTGGTTGCAGAAACAAAAAAGAAAACCCTTAAACACCATTCAGGAGCTGTGCCTTGCTGATCATGTGGGATGAAAGTATTAGGGGGACAGTTGCAACACAGACCTTTTCTCTGCTAACATGGAAGTCAAGAACCTGCCATGAAGTCATTATGAAGTACAGCCTGTAATTGAGTCTATAGCCGAAAATCAGCCTGATCTGATTAGTTTTGCTGTTATAAAAGAAGCAAAACTCCTTAATACTAAGTGTGTAACTTGGCAGAAAAGTGACAGTCAGTGCAAGCAGAGCAGAGGAAAGGAAAAGGAGGGAAAAGGAAAGCTCCAGTGAGTTGACAGTGTCGCAGTAAACATATTGTGTAGATTACTGTGTGTCACTCACCTTGCTGGTTGCTCTATTTCTCTGTAGCATAGGATAGTGTTAACAATTCTACTTTTATTTATTTACTTTCTCAGCCCTTGACTTCAAACCAGTTCTGATGCCACAACAAATATTAATCCGGCATCTGAATGCTGTGGCAGCAGACAGAGTAAGTGAATGAGATGTTCCTCTTCCCAGCAAGGTTTTCCAGCTCCTCCTGTAGGATCCCTAGGTGTCCCCAGGCGATGAGATGAGATGAGATGTGAAATCCCTCAAGCAGGTTCTGGGTCTGCCTCTGTGTCTACTCCCAATTGGACATGGCCTGAAAACCTTCAAATAATGCACCCAGGGGGCATCCTCAGATGCCCGAAGCACCTCAGCTTGCACCTTCAGATGCAAAGGAGCAGCGATTCTATTAAAAGCTCTGTCCGGATGTCCGAGCTCCTTACTGCTCTTTACTCTAAGTCTGCACCCAGCCACCCTGGAGAGGAAACACATTTTCAGGACTGGATGTTAAGGAGCCCATGAGTAAACATGTGGGAACACTGTATACTTGTTTTTATTATTACATGCAGGCAAATAGTTTACAGAAAAAATGGTGTCTGATATTCAACATTTCTGAAATGTAGTAATCCCCAGGGCCCCACCCTGGGTCTTCTAATCATCTTATCTTTCCCTGCTCTTCCTGGCACCGACAGATAAAAATTACACCGTGTTTCTCCACACTTATGCTGATGACAC
>JBCAUF010000052.1:9904158-9917592 GCA_038406115.1 Haemulon aurolineatum | reverse complement strand
ACAGAATTCTCTCTATAGTGAGTAGAAAGTAGTGAATGAGTGAGTGATTTTGGACACAGCCCTTGTCCTCTTGTCTTCCTTGTTGTGATTACTTCCTGTCCTTGTTCCGTTTGATTGCCTGCACCTGCCCTCTTGTGCCTCACCTGTGTCTTGTTGCCTCGTTTGTGTTTGCACTTACGTCCTGGTTCCTGTTCAGTCTGTGTTGGTTCATTGTAGCATCGCTGTAGCTTTCCTTTCATGTTGCTGTTGGTGCTGTTTGTCGTTGTCACAGTCATAGTCGTTGTCTTCATCATGTCGATTTCACGTCATAGTTTTCGAGACCTGTTTGGATTATTTTTGGGTTTTTTTTAATTCCTGGAATAAATAATTTCACACCCCTACATCCTTGCCTCATTGTCTCTGTGCCTGGGTCCTATAATGTGTATAAAAGTTATCACAATTATTTGTGGTGATTAATTTAAAAACTACATGTTTACATCAAACATGTACAGCCTGGATAAAGTTTGTGGTTTCCTGACATGGATGAACTGATGATGTTGTCACTATTTGAACAGGCTTAAATTCTGGACACATAACCAATCAGTTCCACTGAATAGACGCAGCCAATTCACACAGCAAACATTATTGCTATAGTAAGAGAATCTCATTTAAACCGTTCTTCCAACTACATCAGAGCCCCAACCCACTCATCAAGTGTTTCTCTCTCAGTCTTTTCTCCAGACACATGTGCACATTCCTATGCATTGCTATACATGCAGACAACAATCATTTTCAATAGAATGAGAGAGTGGGCAAGCTGCATTCCCGTGCCAATTTACGACCCGCTTTCAGGGGAGGTCTGTTGATTGCAATGCACCTAATTTCGCCCGAGAATGTATAGCATTGTGTTTTGGCATTGATTTTTTTTTTTCTTCACTCACAGACAAAGACAGAGAGAGAGAGAGGGAAAGAGAAAGAGAAAGAAAAGAAGAGAAAGAAACAGAGAGTGAGTGGGCGTTGGTTGACACACGAGGAGAGAAAGAAGTTGGGCAGATATGGGGGGAAAGACAGACATAAAGAAAATATACTCCTCATTAGAGTTACATTTGGCCTATACTGTCCCTCATTAGTCCGAATCAGCTTAATGTTCAGCAAATTTGCAGGAATTTGTCTTGATGTCACTGCAGTGGCATTGACCGCAAGGCTAGTATAGACCATATACTGCAGACTTACAGGAAGGAAGGAGCTGAGGCTATATAATGAATGAAGACACAACTCTAAAAAAGACCGGCATTAACACCTTTCTGAGTGAACACCACTGAAAACAGATGTGTTTTCAACCTTTACACATTTTGACATTTTGGAGACATTTTTTTTTTACCCCTGTCAAATACTCGAGTGACCATGAAGTTGAACTTTTCCTATCCTCACTCAAGAAGTTATAGGTGCCTAAGTAACTGGATCACAAAATGCTCCAATGGCAATTTAGGTTATTTTAGCAAAACAAAAAGGGAATGTATCCGTTTCCCCACAGGTATAAAATAAGGGGGTGTGTACAGCTGCCAGGACATCTGCCTCACCTGCACTTCTCTTTCCTTACGCCCCTGCCAAGGCTTGGCATCTCTCACCTGCCTTCATCTGAAACACCTCGGCTTTATTCCCACTCCCCCACACTTTGCCAAATTACTACTTAGAAATCCCTGCTAACGCGCTGACGTTGAGGAGCTGTTGACACAGCTGCCTGCGGAAATACCAGACTTCTGTGTAAATATACTATAGTGTTAAAATCCATGTTGAGACAGTTTGAAACAACCTGACTGTTATATTTTTTTTTTCAACTTGGTTGGTGATTTTCCTTTTTTTTTTTTATCATATAACCATTTTTTTAATCATCACTTCAGCCTCATTTGGATGATGTTGAACATGCATATCATAAAAACCTAAACTGCTGGGCTTTTAACCACTGCCTGCAGGCCTCTGTGCGTCAAAATCTGAAAAATCAAAACTTATTCCCCATGCACACCCTGATACCTTTATCTATGTACTGTAAGTACAGCTACGGATGGTGCCGAGCCTCACCCTCTTTTTTTTTTTACCCCCTCTTTAGTTTCTTTCTCTCCCAGCATCTACATTACTTTACAGCCAGCTGAAAATGCCTTGAGTGGCTTCAAGTGCATGCTTCACTGCACGTTTCGCTCCTCTTAGTGGAGCAACACAGCGGGGAGATGTCTTCCCTGGTGCTTTCAAAACCACTTACCAACTTGTGCACTTGTGTAGAACTTGGACGGCCGTTCGTTTGAGTCCCTCATATGTTCCTTTAGTTCCCATTATGTCTCATCACGCCCCCTGCCTTTTTCAACTCATGTCTTCTTTTTTTTCCCCTGCTCCTTTTTGTCTTTCTGCGTGTCCCTCTGCGGCACTTTGTCTATCGGTGTATTTCCCTGGTTTCTTTCTGTTTGCGTCGTCACTCATGTATTCTACAAGGAAGATGCTGGATGGCTACATTGTGTTTTCCATCTGAGAGCATTTTCTCACCATCTCACCAGTTTCAGCTAGATGTAATCTTGCCATGTATCCAATTTTGGGGAGGTGGAGGGGGGTCTTTTATTCGCTTTTTTCCATTCCCTTCTCTCCCTTGCCATGCAGGAAGGACAATCAGACCGAGGGAGAACACGGGGTAAGGAACACTTTGGGTTTTTGCCTGAGCGTGACGACATCAGCAGCGGTGGCAGAGGTGCTGTTCCCGTTTTCAGGCCCACTTCTATCCTCTCCCGGTGTGTGTTGCCGTCTCTTGGCCCGTTCTCACAGACAAACAGCCCTGCATCTCTGGACCCCACTCAGCGTCGGGCAGCCATTGTTCCCCCTAAAACATAAAACTCCTTCATGTCCGTCCTCTCGGGCTCCAAACTCTGGAACACGGGCAGCGCTGCTGAAAACAATGGCCCCTGAATAACCGTTACGCTGGATGTGCCGACAGCTCCACTGTAATTGGAAAAGACCTATAATGAGCGGGGGCTGAATGCCCGACCGTGGGCCACCGAGCCTGAAGCCCGGGAGTTTGTATTGTCTTCCCACTCTGACAGCATTGTCTGTGCGTGTCCACTCGCATGTGAGGATTTGCTGGGAGAATTTTCATTTGGGGGAACGGTCATTCCCACAGTGCATATCCTATCCTTTGGTCTTGCCTGATTTGCATTCACTCTAAAGGCTATACTCCCATTCACTGATGTGCTCACTGGTCTCCCTGTGCATCCTAAGTGCCTTTCTTAGAATGCACATGCAAATTCTTTTTTTCTTTTTTTTTAAACATTTTATCAAAGACTTTTTATATTCCTTTTCTATTTCTCTCCCCTCCCCGTGAATAGACGTGGTTAAGGACAGCTCGCTGAGGTAATGCAGTTTTTTTGATAATGAGCTTCCAGTCAGCGGAACAGCCCAGTCACATCTAATATCTCCTAATAAAAAGAGAGCGGTCGCTTCCCTCGGCGGGGAGTGCTATTCGGCTCAACCTTTTTGGAGTGTTGGGTGAAAAATGCCTCTTAATTAGGGGCATAAAAACCCCAGAGGGAGCAGTAAGGAGCCTATGGGTGCCATGTCTCCTGCTGCCCTCTGGCCCTAAATATTGTATCATCCCATATACTTCCCCGTGGCTGCCAAATGATTAAAGCGAAACGCCAACCTTTTCTCTCTTCCTTGTAACAGAATTTCACCCCCTCCGTGTCACGGCTTTCACTCTTTCACACCGGAGCGGCTGTGGACCCCCGCTCGCTCTGATATTACACGCCAGCCTCTCCACGTTCAACAAAGAGCGAGGTCGCAACCTGTCTGAGCCTCATTCTGACTGGCAGGCATGATGGCCCTGCCGGGCTTCCTCTTAATAGCAGTAGCGTGCATTTGATCTGGCTTTTGACCGACCCGCCATGTGTGTGTCTGCAACGGCATAACCTCCACCACCTACGTAGCAGCAAAGCAATAACAGAGCTGTGACACTCTGCCCCTCTGTGTTTTCTACAGGGAATAAGGATTTTCTGTTTTCCCTTTTCACTCTGATGACAGCTGTATTGACCCGCTCCCCTGCTGCTCTCCCTCTATATTGTCATTGTATAAATACACTCCGTTGTCCACTTTTGAAACATTATGGCTATAGTTGCTCCTCTTGACAGATCCTCAGCAAACCCGAGCGAGGTGAGCTATAAATCGGCGTCCCTCAGCAATCTCTCCGAGACCAGCTGTGGTCTCCAGCAGACGGGACCACTGAGAGTTTAATAGCCGTGTCAGTGCTTAATTAGAGAGCCAGACCAAAGGAAACAGCTCGTGTTCCTTGTTAAACATGCCGCAGGCCATGAGCTCACTGCGCAGACTGTCTGGGGGTCAGTAGGTCAGGCTGGCATGATGAAGTTTCCCCATACACGTTTCCTGAGTTTGAATGAGATAAGTGTCTATTAGTAGCGTGTGTTGATATTCACTGGCTGAGATTTTGTCTGCATGACACTGAGTGGTGAAATTGGCAGTCTGAAACTAAATGTCATCATTCCCACCTGTGTTCTGTCTTGTACATTCACTATAAATAACATAATGTATTTGAATCAGTAGTCCTTAAATATAGTTCCTCTAAATCAAACGTACAATCCTGTCCGTGCCTTAGTCAGATTCATACAGATAGATGATGTAATGTATTGTTGTCATAGAGCAACTTGTGCAGGCTTGCCTCTTCGTCTCCCTCCTAAATTAGTGTTAGCCAGAGTGTTACCTGTATGCAAAGCAGCAACGTGCAGATTACATTTTTTTGCAAATTGACCAGAGGGTTGTGCTGCACATCTGAACTCGCCACATCTGGAGTAATTCTTGAGTATCAAGGCACACACGTATACTTGTAGTTTCAGTTGAACGTGACATATCCAAGTGCTCATACATTGTTAAATATATTCCAACAAAATGCAACATTTAGATTAAGTACTGTTAAAGTATGGCTGAGGATTATCGACTAATTTAAAGATCCAGTGTGTAGCATCTGGTGAAATCTAGCAAAGAAGTAGCAGACTGCAAACACATTGCCTCACCCTCCCCCTCCAGAATCTCCGGTGGCTGCAAAAAAAAAAAAAAAGAAATGTTAAAAAACGCGAAGGGCCTTCTCTAAAGGAAGCGTTTGATTTGTCAGGACTTCTCTAAAAACATCAACACTCATCAATTTTTATATTCAGGTGATTATACAATCATAAAAACATATTTTATTCCATTTCTGCCAACAAATCCCCCTAAAACCCACTAATTATTACACACTGGACCTTTCAAACTAGTGAATTATGTTTAGCAAAAGGTTGAGGACATGTCATATCATATCATGTCATATCAACTACATTTAGCAATATCTCATTGGTGCAAGTACTTGTGTCCATTGTACCAACTTCATGCACTCACTTATCACTTTTTACCATGTAACAAGCATAAACTGCCCGCAGTGTATATTAACAAAGCATGAAAAAGTTTAGATTGTAGTTACCACTGCATTTAGTTGGAAATACAGTTCATGAAGAGTTCAAAAAGTATGGCCACTTCCACAAACACATGCAAAGAGGTTACCACTATGCACATTTTCTTTTTTTCTCCTTTTTGCCAAAGAGTGGCCATGCCACACACACACACACTCACTCACTCACTCACACTTACCTCTCTGATAGCACTCCTCCACTGCAGCTCCACGGCCCACAAGACAATTGTTGTGTGTAATGACCCGCTGTCCTGTTACTCTTGGCTGATCCCTTTCTACCATCCCTGGGGTGTTTTATTTTGCTAGCCTGATCGAGCCGGTGCAGTCAGTTGGATCCACCAGACAAACCCAGACAAAGAGTCATAAAACTTTAATCTGGGATCAATTGTCATCTTGGTTCCCTTCCAAAACCACAGTTTCAACAGATGTGTTCCAGTTGGTGTGGATGTTGTTTCTTTCATAGTTAATTGCTAAATGAAGAAAGGCTATGAAAATATATGTCAGAACCTCTATCTATCTATTCATCTATCCATCTATCTCTCTAGATTCTCTTATAGGATAATTGATATCAGCACCATGGACATTTTGAACATTATTCCGTCCTCAAACCTGATGTTCCTAATTTGTGTGAAGCTCGCAGGGGACATTTGGTCTGCCAAAAAAACCCTCTTAATTATTTAATTCCTGGCTGACTAATGACTTGAATGACATTCCTCTTAGGATTTAGCACAAATACCATCCAAAGTGGTGTGATGGATTGCTCTCAGCTGCTTTAATTCATTCTGAATCCTTGACGGACAGGTGGGCATTTCGCAGCATAATTGCTGTCCAGCTGTGCGGCGGACTACACATTGCTGACTCGTAATCTGTACATTTTATATATACCATGGCTCTTCAGCATCCAGATGATTCTCTTTGGCAGTTTTGAATGAGAGAAACTGTTTAAAGTGATCGCACGTCAACGTTTTAATTTGCTGGTGGGAGCTCAGTGGTCACAATCGTAGAAAGATGTGATGTAAGACCCACAGTGTGAAGCTACAGAGAAGCACTGGGGAGATTTTTACAGCGCTGAAAAGAAAAAGAGAAATATGTGGAGCTTGTGTTCGGCTTGCAAAGGGAAAATGAGGAGTGACTGTGCTACTGTGAATAAAGTGAAAAGGTCACTTCTCTATTGGGAAGACAGAAGGAAGAACAGCCAGGGCCGGCTAGTCAATTCATCGCAGAGAAGAGACATACAAGTGGCTCATAGTAGCTGAATGCTGGTGTTGAAGTCTGCACCATAGCCCGGAAGTTTGGGAATGTGTGCCAGCACCAGAGGACGAAACTTGGCACAGGCAGCGAGTGGAGAGAGGATGTAATAGTAACTTGGGAGGGTATGAGAGGCCGACGTGCTGCTGCATTCTTGAGCAACGAGAGGGCCCGAATGGAGTTCAAGAAGTCAGCTTGGACAGAGTTTGAGTACGGAGGGGAGATAACTGAAGAAGGAGCTGGGCAGCATCCCCGGTGAGTGAGGATCGCATTTATTCTGTGGCAAAGAGTGCAAACGCACAGAAACAGATCAGATTGAAGCTGGATTCTTGGGATGAATTATGGTTCACAGAATCATACTGAGCAGATGTTGAGAAGAAGAATATTGTATAAAGTATCTTGCATAAATTGTAGAAATGTAGAAATTGAGATTGGATATAGGGTAGACAGGCATTCATCTGGAGATTTTAAAGGACAAGCCTTGAAACACTCTTCATTTTCCTTACAGTGAACAAACCCCATGTGTTCTTTAAAATGGTCCCAAATATCAAAATGAATTTTTAAAGAAATATATTGAACGTCGACAGCCTTATCCTTTAATGTATCAGTTCTAGATGTGCACTGTCAGAGTCAGTGAATGGGAACGAAAAGAAGAAAAGGGTGGTATCGACATAGTAGCAGTAGGTAAAGTCACAGGAAAAAATGGCAGATTCAACTTTAAAGTTCAGGTTGAGATAATGGAAATTTGGAGATGCTGTGATTCATATTTCTTTTAAACTTTGTTTGGAATAAAAATAGTGCCACATGGAATCATATTTGCATTTATAGTCTGGGTGGGAGGTTGACTGTGCAGCATGGAGGACGTGTGTTGTAAAGAATAATTTTCCTCAGAGTCAACCGAGGTCAATTGCCATTATGTTTTGAAATATGTTTCAAAAGACGTCTGGCTGAGAATTTCCATAAGACTGCATTGCTTTACAGAAATGAGCGTGTGTGAAGAAGAATAAAAGACAGTATTCTTTATCATGCCTGAACATCAGAGATGATGAGCCACCCCCTTAATATAGTGTGAGTTGAAGTTGATGTCTCAGAAATGCAGAAATTAATACATAATACATTCAAGATGTCACAAAGTTATTGGATTTTTGTTATAATCTGACAAGTGAAGATGACTATCGTTTTACAACTGATGGTAAAAAAAAAAAACTTCTCACAGTAATATCTTTTAAGTGATGTATTCATTCTGATCTTTACATACTGTATGAAGTATCTTTGTCTCCCATCTTCAACCCTTAATGCCTCTTTCCCCCCTTTCTTTTATCCTATCTACACCATCCCCTCTGCTGTTCTCCCTCTGTCTGTGGTGCACCTCTGGGGACCCAGAAGGAGCCATAACACTCAAAAGCTGGTGTCCCCCGTGGGCTTCCAGATTTGTCCATCCATTCCACACTTCTTGGTCATCTCAGTAAATGACTGAGCTTGTCTTTCCCGAAGAGTGATCTTTGTTAGTTAAAGAGACAGTGCATCCCAGAATCAAAAATACACATTTTTCCACATTTGTCTGTAGTGCTATTTAACATCTAGATTGCTCTGGTGCAAGTTGTTGAGTTTTGGAGATATTGGCCTCTGAGTCTGCCTTCTCTCCCATATAATGGAACAAAATGGCACTCAGCTTGTCCTCCAAAAGGCAAAAACAACACTTTGAAATCTCAACAGCAATGTTTCCCCCCAGAAATCATGGCCTTGTTGTGGACAGTTGGAGGAACTATTTTCTTTCTGCATCACCACCATACAATGAAGGCACAGACTCACAATGACAATTCTGAGTTTAAAGAGGTTTAATGTTCACCATATTAATTTAGTGTGTTAGCATTAGCAAGACTTTCAAACTGAAAAAACAAAATGGAAATGGAGATCCTGCAGGGGACACGTGCACTATATATATTTCATGGCGAGTCATTCAATAGTTGATTAGATATTTCAGTCAAAAGATGCTGACTGTGAAATCATTGTTAAACATGTCCTGCATATCTTCCTTGATATGCCCATATAGGACAAACACAAACTGTTTAGTATAAAAAAAACAAAACTGTTTTGTTATTATTATTATCACTATTATCTTTTTTTTTTTTTTTTTACCAGAGATCAGTATCCGTGGAACAGCCAGGCTGTATTGTGTTGCCTGGAACTACCCCAGAGATGTTGTGGTTGCTGGCAGGCAAGAGGGTATAATCATTTTCAATTCTAAATGGAAATGTAATCAAAAGATAATGAAAGTATCACAAGTCTCTGTTTGAATCAATCTGCATTTCAATCGTGCGTTCATGGTGCATTGGTTTAAGTGCGCTGAGAATAAAAATGGTGTTACTTTCGTAATTCAACTTGACTTGAACGCTTTTTTCATGAGAACAGGAAACAGTTAACCCTGAGAGACGTGCATTCATTCAAGGATTTGTTGTCTCTTTAATGGTTTCTGAATGTTAGGTGCAAAGCCTTGGGTGGAGATGAATACCTGAGTTTTAATGCAGACAGATAAGTGCGTCTTTCCTCGGATAGCCCTTGGAAAGTCCTTGCAGATGCATAAGACCAATGAATAGCCACCACTACAATGGCTCTTATCTGCTCTGTGAAACGGGGCTGCATGCAGAAGTTGGCTGCCACAAGTCCATCCCACACGAACAGAGGGAAGGGAGAAGAGCAGTCAAATCCTCTCCTCTGATCCCATTGATGTCTAAGCTTAACTCTAATTGAGGAGGTGCTCACTTGACAGAGCATGAGTCCCTCCTATATTACTCAGTTAAGCAGCTCTCCTTGAGCGGGAAAAGATGTCCTTTACTCCCTAGTGTCCCGCAGTCAACTTTTAAAAGATCAATTGTAATTTGGGCTGAATAACCTCAACGACTTCTGATGGATCGCTCACGTGGGCTCATGGGGATCAGGGGATCGATACATTTTAGAAAATTAAATCAGCAAACGAGTGTTTTATGTTTACCGCTTTCGGAATGATACCCACACACTGTTTAGCGAGATCCCCACCGAGGCTGGCATGGAGTTACAGATGAATGGGTTCACTAATAACACGGTGGTATAAAGGCCTGGCTGTTTCGTGTGGCGCCGTGGGAGCCGTGTTTCCATTTGTTGATTTCGAGGTGCAGCATGTTGACATTCATGGTGATTTGGTTAGGTTGTTACAAAGAGCAGCAGGGTGTGTGGAGCTTTAAGGGGTTTTGTTGCTGTTTGGGGTTTACTAATACTTGTGGGTTTAGATTTGTGATGGACTGATACCTGGCTGAGACACAGAGCTGCATTCCCATGCTCATGCCCTGCGAGAAATAACAATATGACTCTAGGTTGTAAACAGATGGACTGGCTCGAGCACTGTGCGTGTGACAACGTATTCCTCTTAATATTCATATACACATATACTGCAGGACGAGACGACATTAAGACTTCTAAGCGACACGGATGAGAGGGGTGAGACTGAGAGAAAGGTCGCCCTCCATGAAACCAAACGAGTTGAAAGATGCTGAAATGCACTGGCGAGGGGAAGTGCAGAGCCGGGTGATAATTATCTGTGGGTTTGTCAGTTCAGAAACACATAATCACTTCAATGAGGAGAGACAAGTGAATGAATGTGATAATTTATTACAGATTTGTACAGAATAAAAGTCTTGATCGAGTCTTTGCTTTGGCTCAGTGGGGGGGATTTTGTAATCGAGGGGCATCTGCCCTGAGCAGCAGCAAGATAATCCCCCCATGGAGTCCAAACACTGGTAGTGGTGGTTGATGACTTGCTGAGAATGATGAAAGTCGAAGAATGAAGGGAAAACTATTTTATCATGGCTTGAATTTTGTTTTTGTACCTCAGGACTCGGGACTGCTGAGGACACGTTTTGTGTCCTCAGCAGAGTAATTACCGAGTGACAAGGCCGCAAGAACAGGTGGTCAGACAATCAGACAGGTCATAAACAAAACCCCAGGTTAGTCCAAATTATTTGGAAGAGAAAAATGAAGGTGAGTGGCAAAATGACTACCCAAACCGTCCGGTGTAATTACTCACAGTTTTCAGACCAACTTCTCGGTTCATTTGTGACCTATCCTACTTGCCATAATTGTGCTCACTCTTGTGAGAAAATTGATTATTACCAAAATTAGAGGTGCACGCACCTTTAGCTTTGCATTCAAATAAAGTGGCCTAGAGTATCTGCCTGAATTGGTGGCTTGTTTTCAAACTGTTTCTCTATTGTTTGTTGCCACATTGGAAGACTTTATGGACACATTATGGCCCATACTGTTGCAAAGTCAGGATGAATCATACATCTCTGGGAATTTGATTATTTTCTTTGATTTTATGAGCTCACCAATTGTCTGGGGGGAAAAAATAAACACAGTGATATTCTAAAAAGCCAAATCAGCGTCATAATGTTAAACAGGGGAACATTTTGACGACTCTCTGACGCACGCTTTGAAAAATGACACATTCACACAACGAGCAGCCACTTGAGCGCTCTACCGGTCTGCCAGTTGAATGTGAATGCGAGACACGCAGGAACGCCACATTCCCCCCATGTGAGTCAATTATTACAAAGGAACGTCTTTTGCTCCACAGGTACATAATTGATATGGCTACATTTAATGGCTTCTCACGAGTTTTTCTCAGGAGTTTTTCATAGTCGCCCCATGCAAGCCTCAAAATAACACTGTACACAGTGTACAAAAAGACACTTCATCACAGGGACAAGATCAGTGGAATATGGAGTGTGTTGCCAGCAGTATTCCTCTTGGAGCCTGTGGGCCACTGATCCTTCGAAGAGCAATGCACAGATGCAATCACGAGATTGCTTATTTCCAGATAAAGTCACAGTAATGGGGTACGTGCGCTCAAACACGAAACGACACACGCTACAAATCAAGGCGCTTGTCCAGTGGACCAAACTACAACTCGTCTGTGGATTAAGGGCTCAAGGGATCAAAGGTTGTGAGCGCGTAACGCAAGATAGCCTGCTCTCTATATGTGCCCTCCGTATGTGGCAGCATCCCACTCGCCAGACACACCGTAGCATCTTATCACCGCAGAACAAGCGCGGATTTGAGCATCAGTCTGTCGAGCAGCGATGGCTCTTCTTCTCGGCTTTAGTCCTCGGCAGATGTATCGTGTAGCTGTTATTGTATCTCAGAACCATTCAACTCATGGTCAGTGATGCTAGATGAGTGGTGGAGCTGCCGGCCCATCGCATCTATTATTCAAAAAACCATGTGTTGGCAGCTGTTTCCAAGCTCATTAGACAGAGATCATACAAAGACTGAGGATACAATTTTAGTTGTGATCTAACTTGTGCTTTCAATCAGGCAGTATGGATACCACAGAGCTCATCAACACCGCCATATAATAGAGACTGAGAGGGAAGGATACAAACAGATGTAGCCATTTGCAGAGACACTGTCTTGTTTTGTCACATGCCAGAATAATCTTCTGGCATGCACTGTTTCTCCAGATCGGAGAGGGATTGCTTGCAAAGCCCTTTTTTTTCTTTTTTTCTTTTTTCCAGCACAGACATTTTAATTTGAAGACATCTTACGGATGGCGAATGATCAATGTGCGTCATTTGTGAATTGATTTTTTTTTACATTGTGGCTGAGGATGTTAATGCAGAAAATTCAATTTGTAGGTGAGCAGAAGTTGCAGGAACATGAGGCTTATTGTTGTAAGTGATTTTTGAGAGGATCATGCATGGAAGAAAGTCATTTATTTTATTGTGAGGTTCTAAACAAAACAACAAGGCATAATATGCATGCCGAATGCTACAAGAGGATGTGTGAAAATACATATTAATATGTAATAATATTCAGATAAAAATCAGCCACAGATCATTTATTAATGCTGGATTAACATACAGAACATGTCCTCATGCCTTACTTTGCTCGGCTGCCATTATACTACTGCTCACCTAAATTCAATCTCTGCTGGTTAGATTACATTCCACAAAATTAACAGGATTTATAGGCCTATTTGTTAAAATGTGCATTATCCTCACTGTATTCATTTGGTTTCTCCTGTAGGATTATTAAGTTTATCTTTAGTTTAAACTAATAAATAACTAAAATTATAGGGAATTGACTAGGGTAAGATATGTAAAATCAATGAATCAGTCTATAATATTTAGATTAAGTAAAAAGCGAATGCTGCCACCCCTCTGATGGATTGCCCATTAACTAAACATTAAAAAAAAATTGATGTCAAGATTGTATAATGCAATATATTTGAACAAATGACCAAGGTAATGCTTCTCCATACATCTCAATCCATCCATCACATCCATCCATCACATGAAAAGGACCAAATGTTCCCAGACACAGAATTCTGTTGTGAAGGCATACCAAGTTCTTCCACAGGCAACAATTTCTTAGTCTCGTCTGGTCATCATGGATATCACTCACTGCTCTTCATTTTTCAGGTGAATAAAGAAAAATCATTTGTTACAGTATGGTATGTGCATCAACTAGATGATGAATTTAACAAATGGCTTAAATCACCAAAAACAATTAGTAAATAAAATAAAAATTACTGCCTTACCAAACAGTGGTTTCAGAAACAGGAATAGACATTTTAAATGGTTGAGGTCTTGGGTGAGGGAAGGAGTATACAAAATGCAGGGATCTTGAAAACACCCAAATTATTTTCACTGTCACTGAGAGAGCCTTCACAAGTTTGGAATCGC
>JBCAUF010000052.1:9682510-9701452 GCA_038406115.1 Haemulon aurolineatum | reverse complement strand
AGGTACATGGAAAGATGACTAAAAACATTTTGGATAAGGGGGAAGATAAACAGCCAAATTGGATTAAAAACTGCTGATGCTGATCGAAACTGTACTATATAAGCTTTCCATCTATCAACATGTGTGCTGTAATTGAGACTGCATGAAAACTAGTTACCAAGTGGGAGAGGATGAGCTAAAGTAATTGATAAATGGCTGAAATGGTTAGCTTAAAGTTATTAATAAATGTATGGGGCGATTAGCTTGAATAGTTGAATAGGTTGAATGGCTGTAATGGATAGATAGGCTAGGTAAACTGATAAGTAAAATTAATGAATAGACCTACTGAAATAGTAGTTACTATTTACTGTTAATCCTAATCATCTTCGAACTCTTACACATTAAGTAGGCCTAATTAGAGGCCTTAGAGAATAGAGCCCTTTCCACTCTGTGCTGCGGGCACACAATGGAAACACATCTGTACAAACACATAGGCAGATTACAGCGTTCATTACCTGGAGATCTGAAGGTCCAGGCCTCGTCATCATCAAAGTGCGTATCCCCAGCTGTGAACCTCTCTCCAGGGAAAAACGCATGCGCCACGGTGCCCCCCGGCCCGTCAAAGGGGTAGCCGTCATTGTGGTCGGCCTTAGTGAAGTCGATTTGGATGTCCGCATCGCTTCCCGCCACCTCGTGGAAGTTGAGCGGCGCGATGTCGCTCCAGACCTTCAAGGCGTAGTACATCAGGGCTCGAACTGTGTCCCTGCCCAGTAAGGCCGAGTCCTTGGGGAAGGTCCTCACTCTGAGAGGAGAGAGGGAGAGAGGGAATATATTATAAACAAGACGGAGAGACAAGAGGGGGTGAGGAGGAGGAGGAGGAGAAGAAGGACACGGGGGAGTTGAGAGGACAAAAAAGGAGATGAGAGAAGAGGTGGCTGATGAAGGAAGTGGATGGAAGACGTGACAGAAGAACAAAGTCAAAGTGGAGACAAGAGAGGAGAGCTGGGCAAAAAATAGAAGAGGAAAGTGTTGATCGACAAGGAACAAGGGGAGAAGAAAAGGAAAATTAAAGGAGGAGAGGGTAAGAGAGGTGAACTCTGTGGGAGGAAACAAGAGAAGGAGAGGAATATGTCAAGTGTAAGGGTGACGGAGATGAACATGAAGATGGAGAAGAGAGCCTGAGAGAGTGCCGAACACAGAGGAGGTGAAAAAAAGGGAAAGGGAAGGGTTAACAGCAGATACTGGCAGAAGAAGAGCAGGATGGAAAGTTAAGCTCTGAATCGCATAAAGCACAAACCCATAATGGTCAACAACACAATGTTTGCCGACTGAACAGACCTGCATGAAATCAAGAATTTGGTGTGCATGTTTTATGCGATTCCATTGGTTTTTGTATTTCATGGTTAGCTGCCTCCGCTGCTCGCATACACTGATAATAAATTGAGAATACAACGTGCGTTTGAGGAGATTACGGCATCTCAGGAACAACTCATCAGCTTTTTTCACTGTCTTCCCCATTCCTTTTCCGGCTGCATTTAATTCTCCTCCCTCTCTCTCATCACCTCAACATCTCTCATGCTATTTCTTTCAGCCGGCGACAGCGGAAACAGGACGAGAATAAACAAAAAACCACTCAGACGTCACGCTAAGTTTGTCTACCCACTCTCCCTCTAAATCTCCTCTCCCCCGTTCTCTCATTGTCTCTCGCATCCCCATCTTTCCTCTCTCCACCCGTCAGTCTGTGCCTCGTCCTACTCATCTGCTTCCACACGATGCACTCGCCTTCTTTCTCCCCCACAAAAGCACTTTGTCTAAATACAAGAGGCGATTTGGCCGTATCAGGCTGCTCTAGGAAATTTAATCAGAGCGTTCATCAGTAGGATGGGCTCTCAGGCCAGAGAGAGCACCATCTCGTCTCCCCGCCACAACGCCATCAGCTTACAACCTGCTAGAAATTGGGTAAAAATAAGCCAAGGGGTGTACTTTTTAAATTTGAAAATCAAAAGCTGTCGATAGTAAAGAAACGTGTCCAGTTTCAGTTCTTTCCATTAAAATTCTATTGAATGTTTATACTGACATATCATACGTGTTCAGGGTTATCAAAGTGGCAAATAATGCTGATGGGCTCCCCTCCGGGTGATGGGCAGCCGAGTTTTATTGATGATCTTGACCTCTTTTTCAAGTGTTGCTGCTTGCATCAAATGAGACAAGACCGTAGCTCAATCTAAAAGGGACCACACACATGGATATTGATTCTCGTATCGATTGTCAAAGAGAGACCTGAGGCCTAGTGTAATCCTACAGCCAGACACATCAGGCAACTGAGTTTCACCGGCGCAAACAGAATTGAGCGGTCTCGGAGTCCGAAGGGAGCGCATCCTGGAAACAAAATGTGCAGGTTGGTGCAAGAAAACACCAATTCTTTCACACACCTGCGCCCAAACAAAAAAACCACCTGCGGGTCTCATTTGTGCTGGAATTGAGGCAGTGAAAGTGAGCAAATGTGGGCAAAATGGTGAACGGAGAGGCGCTGGATTGCGACACAAGGACTGTGAACTCTGCAGGAAAAGATGAAGGTGAGTGCACTTCTGGCTGAGCTGTGACTTTTCAGTATCTGTGGATAAACCAGCTTATTAATTAATTCTCTCTTACCCAAGGGATGACACACTGTTTTTCCGTTTGGCTGGAGTTTTAATCAGTTTAAAAACACATTTTTTTTCTGCAGCACACATTCGTTAGCTTGATTTCAGATGTAGAAAATGAAACCTTTTGAAATAATCTCACTTGGACCAACTGGAGGGGTGGGGTGGTATAATGACTGGGACCAAACGCGGGGGGGCGCGCAGCTAGAGTTGAATCAATGACCAAAACTGAGCGGTCTAGTGCTTGCAAAGGCTATTAAGATTCAGTGGGAGTTTTTCTGCTTGAGAACTGCCGGTGCAATCAGTCTTAAAGTTATAATCCTTTCATAACATCGAGGGATTCTCAGGAAACAACGCATGTTATAAATATTGCACTGAGCAAGTGAACAGGAACTAGCAGCAAGGCGACAGGCTTTACACTTCCAACCCTCCTGCAAGGTGGCCAACTACTTCCACTGTGCCCTGCTGTGGTGTGGATAACTACTCACAGTGTGTAGCTTGAAATTCGATTCTGGTTGCTTGTGGCAAGGAAGAAAAAGGCCAATTATTGACTGACTTCTGACTTCTTTATTCAAACAACACGAGTTTGTTTGACTGCACCAAAACAGCTAATTTTTCCTGGGTTGTGCAGTATTTCCAACAAAGTATCTACTCACGGGTGAGCGCCGAAGGCTCTAAATGTTATTATTAGAACTTTAAACCAAAAAATGACAGCACAATGGCTGTGATGCCTTACGGTGCGTATACAAATCTCACTCCACAACGACAATAGCACAAAAACCTCATTATGTTTGATCGGCTTAGACAAGCTGCAGCAGCCATGGGACTGTCAAACTCAAGACTGTGCCAATCACGGAAAAA
Source organism: Haemulon aurolineatum (assembly GCA_038406115.1). Lineage (NCBI taxonomy): Eukaryota > Metazoa > Chordata > Actinopteri > Lutjaniformes > Haemulidae > Haemulon > Haemulon aurolineatum. Next base: position 9,697,970 of record JBCAUF010000052.1, on the reverse strand, counting down.
CATTTAGGTCACAAAAAGGTTCGGAGGCTGAAGTTCTGTCACTTCAAACAGTCTTTTTCATAAGGAGCCCTCTGTCATCGCCGATTCTTCTTTTGTTGAATTTGGCATCTAGAAAGCCAAGTTTCTGTCAAACAAATCACTTGTTTGACGGTTGTTTCGATTCATACTCGAATTCTTCATTATTAAGGAGTTCTTGCAGAGGGCTAGTGACTCATCCCTCTGACTGAAGATTGCCCCCACTGTTATTTTGCTCTTTCAGCAGCCTAGGATCTCTGTGGTCATGGTGTTGATACAACAGTGGTTCATAATGATGGTTTCAAAGGTTCCTTTATCTTTCGTGATCCTTTATCTTTCTCTCTGTTGTGGGTTTAACACCACTGGCGTTGCTCAAAGAAGATTCATCCGATATAACCATCATTCTCAAGGGATACTGGGCTGCTTATCTCTTGATAGTTATTTTTTTTGTTATCCATGTCCGCCGGCCATTTCAAGCACTTCCCGGTGTGATTTAGACGTGTTAAATTTGTCAGTGGCTGTACCTAAAGACCACAGAGTCTCAGGTGCTCTCCGACAGGTGAAATAGCAGGACAGAATGATTGTTTATCCAGCACTGTGATTGCTGAGACTGGCTCTGTGAAGCTGAAGGTAAACGCACACCCTTCACAGACAACTCACCGACTTGTAAGCTGCAATCCAAGGTGAGCGAGGTGAGGCTGCGAGAGAGAAACTGAGCGCACAAGTAGATTTTAGTGCATGGTCCGAAATGAATGTGTGCACGGGAAACTCTATTCTGGTTGGTGTTAAACAATTTAAGATTATCTTGTTAATATTTCGTTAATTTAATCAAGTGGCGTCCACTGTTTTATTTCAGAGTAACACAGTGTACATGTCCAATTTGCAGAGGAACAAAAGCAGGGTAGGTAAGAAGAAAATAATGAGGAAGAGAATGACAGATAAAAATAGTTTGAAAACAGAGACCTACTGTATTATGAGGGAGAGTGAGCAAAAGACTGAGAGTAAAAAGTGGAATCACAGACTCTCCTATTGCAGAAATATTTCTGACAACTCCCCATGGCTTCATCTTCCACAGTTTCAACTTTAGTCAAGATCTCGGAGTTTCTTCTTCGCCAGAATGACGACTCCTTAGGTTTCAGTGTTTCTTCAGGCTACTACACTCAGAGGGATCAGTGATCACACAGACACATTTCCATCTCTGACAGAGTATCTGATGTCTCCTTTTCCTTACCCACAAAAAAGTGCTCCTCATTACAAAAGCCTTTTTTAAAAAAGAAAAAAAAAAGCCTTGTACGGCAGCACAGGCTTGTGCGTATGAGAGCGAGAGAGAGAGAGACGGAGAGAGCGATATGCTGATGATACGTGGGCGTAAATGAGGGAGGGCAAAATTCAAGGTTTAATTGAATGAAACTTTGTGAATGTCCTTTCATCCATAGAGAGTTATATCAACTTAAAGTAGCAAATCACACCCTCCATGATAAATGGTAGAGTAATAGATGACTGGGTAGCACTGCTTTAATTTCTGTATCATCAGTGGCTTCACCCGACTGAAAATTTAATCTAGACTGATTGAGTGAGACCTGAGAAAGATAGTGTAAGGCATTTGCATCATTCACAAAAAAAAAAAAAAAAAAATCAATTACTGCCTTTTGACTTCATGTATTATAATCACATGATGTCAACTCTAAATCAGAACAAAAGTTAGCTAACCTAGATAACTTCCCCTGGACACATCGGAGGGGAGCACGTTTGATTTACCGCACTGAGTGATGTCTTCTTGTCAGGCTGCACAGCTCTGGGGAAGCCTATATGCAGCCTGACAAGCAAATCCCAGTCCTTAACCAATGGTCCTTAAAGCACTCGCAGCTGCTTCATGCGTGTTTATCACTATGAGTGCTTGGCAACATCTGAACGTGATCGAGATCTTTTCGGCACTTGTTTCAAATGGACTACAATGGCTGGAGAGTGAGAGAAGACTGCTAATAATGATGTTAGCGAGTAGCTGTAAAGCTGTGACAGTAGAGAGGACAACAAATGGGATTTTGAAAAGTTAAGGAGGGGAGTGTGTGCTGGATCCCAACCCAGTTAGACAAACTGAAACTATGGCTAAGGTTCGGCAAAGATCTTGGGCATGGTTATTGAAAAAATTGCTTCCTACGTCGACGCTCCATGTTGGCGCGGTGCAGAATCGTTCAGCGTGGATGTAATTTATAGGACTGCGGAAAACTGGGAAAACTACCACCTTGCATTTCCATGAAAACAGACCAACCTGCACAATTACCGCGGCTTGCCACGCCTCCCGCACTCCACAATAGAGAAATGTTGATCAGCATGTTTGTAGTTACCATGAAGTCAGCTGTATCAGACTTCCCTAGCTGACGTTGTTCTCCGGGTTTTGCTGATTCCACACAACCTCCCACAACAAATCTGCCATATTTAGTTCGACCATTATTTCAGGTGAAGGAGAAGGCAGCGAAGGGTTAACGATTTCAGCTGTAAATGCAGTTCCACTCTGTTTTGTGACCGGAAACATGACATAAGCGTGGGGATGAGCAAGAAACAGGTCTGCAACCCATCTTGCGCCCTCCGCCATAGATTAGGAGAAAGTGATTTAACGGACTTTCGAATTAGTTGGACAGACAGAAGGCTGATTAAGGTGGACTTCATTTTCTCCGCCTATTTAATTCCATGGCACGATTTCCACCTTAATTTGACAAACGAGTAAGAGCAAACCAGGCTTGTGTGTAGGTAAATGTGTGTGTGTGTGTGAGTGTCTACGAGTTTAAGCTGATATGGCAAGACACAAACGTTTGTAAGCACACACACACACACACACACACACACACACAATCACACACGAGCTCCACTCACATTTCACCCGCTTGACTTTTAATTTCCACGCACTTCTTACAGACCTTTCCATGCGCAGAGTGATGATTCAGATGAAGAGAGGCAGAGGGGGGGGGGGGAGAAAGAGAGGGACGGATGGAGGGGAGAGGAACAGACGAAGAAAACTCTAAGGCTCTTTTGCTGTCCCCCGCCTCCAGCCTCTCAGCAGGCTCTTACCTCCTGTGGCTCTGCTGCTCCACAGAGACATGAGCTGACATCAAAAGTGATGCTAAAAAGTATGCGCAAACACAAACACACACACACACACACACACATGCAAAATAATATTCGCCGCCTGTGCTCCACTACCCTCCGCAGACATAAGCTGATTACCCTGAAAATTGAAAGCTCGTATGCAGACACTGACTCATGCGCTCCACATGCGTTTGTACCGTATGTAGCGGCACAAATGCACCCACAAACACGTACACATTTCTCTGCCAGGGATGCAGACTCATGCTGCGTACCACCGAAAAAAAAACCTCCTCGAATTGCTTACTCGCGCACACACGTCGTGCCATTCGGGCTAAAGATGAAAGACGTGAATTTGAGGAGGACCCGCGCGAGTTTGCCCTCTCTCCCGCCCTCACAGTCCGAGTCAGCCTCATCCCTCGCTCTCTGTCTATGCTGACTATCGCAGTCGCCGACTCTGAAACGGTGATGTGAAATCTGGGGGGGAAAAAAAATTAAATAAAATACAACGGGTCCCCTAATAAGAAAATACTCTGTAAAACTTATCTTAAGGTTCCATCAAGCAATTTCACAGGTTGGTAGTCTCAAATGTCAGCAGGGAGATGAATGCTGTGGACTACAATACCCTGGAATTGCATTGCATGATCTTAATGAACTCTTTTGTGTGGTAAAAATTGTTTTTGTGATACAGACACAATGATAGATCTGTGATTGACCAACAATAGAGGCATCTCCCATAAACATGGGGGAAACACAAGGTGCACACCTCCCCTGACTGAAAGGAAGTCAACATCTATTTAGCAAGATAGAAATATTCAAATTGACGATGTGATCAACCTGCATGTAAACAAGGATGAATTCTAGAGAATGTAATGACATTTCTGTCGCAAACGATGTAATTCCAAGAGTAGTTGTTTTAGTATATCTATGACAGATTTGTGCACCAAAAAAAAAACAAAAAACTTGTCCATGAGTGGATTCAACAAAGTGGTGCTCAACTTCTCATGAGAGCATCTGTGTGAGAGCTAGTGCCAATAAATATAAGCGAGACTAAGATGAATCAAAATATCTCCGAGGGCACATTTTTGGGTGGTCATCATCACCAGCTACATGACAGATCCACTGCACAGTTGGATTGTGCTGCATTCATTCAGTCTGAACGCAGCAGAGGAGACGTACAGAATGTGTTTATAATTTCTCTTATTTATCGTGGATTAGATAGGGATTTTTGGCCATGCCCGTCTGTTGGCTCGCCCACCACATTTATCCCGAGTGAAATATTCGACTAACTACGAAATAGATTTCCATAAAATTTTGGACATTCATTATTATAAGGCTTAGTTTCCTGATGATTTTGGTGATCCTCTGACTTTTTCTCTGGCACTACTACTACATTATTGGTTGCGACATGTCTAAACAACTCTTGGATGGATCGCCATGAAACTGGGCCCTGACATTCATGACCCCCTCTGGATGCGTTATAACTTTCTGTTAACTTTTCCTCAAGCACCACAATCAGGTCCAACTTTTCAGAGTTTGTACAAAACTAATAACACAAAACATTAGTCATTGAGAGTATTTTAACACACTGACGTTAGCATTTAACTCAAAGCACTGCTGCGCTGGAGTGCAGCCTCACAGCTGCTAGCATGGTCGTGGACTCTTTAATCATCAGTGTGTTGTTTTGCCATCGTTCCGGTGACTCAAACATAGGCTGTTATCTTGTTCCTGCAGGAGTTTACCACATTGCCCCAGTGATATGTCTCCTTGGCTAGATGTGAGAAATGCCATGTAACACCTTAGTAGATGTCATATAACCGCTCATAGTAGAAAGCTTGTCCCTGCCATGCAGGTCTCAATGCCACATTATGTGGAAATCAAATATTTCAACAGACTTTTCTTTGTTTGCATACAGCGGAGATATAGGATGGAGTTAATTACCCGATGAATCCTCAACAAGAAACAAGACAAATAATTTATGGGTGCCAAAGGAACCAGAGAATTAAAAAACTTTTGTCATGCTGAGGTATGCCTGGCCATTATTGCTAGCAGCTTTATGTTATTACTTCTCATAGTCTCGGGGCTGCGTCTAGGACTTTAGCATACAGCTTTGGATACAGCTGTGGCATTTCTTTACACTCACTAACCACTGTGAGCAATGGCTATAATTAGTACTTTGAGGGACCCCTGCTGCTGAGTTATGACTATGGCCGCACTTAATACTCTCATTACTGACCGGATTTGACTTTGAATATAGCTCTACAGTTTTCAAATAACCCTCGCCGGATTTAGAGTGCTTGGCTTTGGCTATTCCCATGCATGTCTCACAAAACAATGGCTCTGAGCTCTAGGACACATGAATACAATAATAATACACTCCAAAATGTAAAGCACATGGTGCCACTGTGGACTTAAATCTATTATGGTTTTTTTTTCATGGTCATTAAATATGCCTTAATGTCCTTGCATTGTTCATTCTTGTACTCAGTTCATTTACTTCATTAGAAGTGATGACTAAAAGCTTAAAGAGATGGATGGGAGTTGGTGATGTTGCAGCACAGCATCTAGTCGGTAAAACCCACCTACTGTACTGTATCCAGACACAGGAAGAAAAAAGTTGCCATCTCCCCTTTTCATGTTTTCTCCTTCGTTTCTCTCTTCCCTCTTCGTTCTGCTCGTCCACCTCCCCATCTATTCTCTCCTCCACTCAGCCCGAGCCTACACCTATCTGTTTGAGTTATCAGTCGCACTGCTAATGACTGCCGGGCTGTCTGCTGTGATAATGGGTGAACAATATGAGATAATGAGCTAACAGTGGGCTGTTACACAACTCGGCAGTAACATACTTGGCTGACTGCGGCGTGCTGCATGGGCATGTGTGTAAGAGAAACGGAAAAAGAGGTAAGCAGGAGTTAAATTGGGGATTAAGGGCTCAGAGGACTCCCAGACATCATCATAAAAATAATTTACTTATATTTCCATTGCGGAAAAACACATTACTCGGATCCGAGTCCCTAAAATGAATAGCTGCTCAGCTTAGCCCACTGTCTTTTCTTTCCCTCCTCTATGAAATAACTGACACTCGCCACCTACTCTGCACATTTTCACAACATTGTGATGTGATTGATGTGTGTGAATGAGTAGAGGAGAAAGTGAAGAGGCATTCAGGCAGCCATTGCCAATCTCGTCGCAGCGAGCCAAATCAGGAGTGAGCGGGTATGTCTTTCTTTCTCACTGTAAATTGATATGATATTCTAATTAAGCAATCGCTACGTGATGCTGTTTAATTGCTTTGCAGTAGCTTTAAGTATTTTGACCTTGAGCTTGCACAGTATGGAGGCTTCCAAATTGGAAACTGAGGGAAAAGTTTCACTTTTTCCCACAGTGATGGTTTTATAGTGCAATGAAGGACTTTGCACGCCAGCACCTGCACATATTTGCACTTTGCTGTTACAGAGCTATATGTTCAGTTGTGACTTGGAGCATGGTGAAGCATGCACAATTATATCAACATTTTTTGTTGAGGTTAACACAAAAAGATCTACTTTCATGTACATCTAGGGGGTGAAACAAAAGATTCAAAAGCACCACACAGTGCTCTGTGACAAGAGTGAGACCGATGGGCTCTGCTAACTAAGCCACTCTGGCACTCTTACTGTGAGTCAGATAGCCTGATTAAGTTCTTAACATGACAGTCGCCTCATTATGACACTAATTAATGTCAACTTTAAATGGAATTCACTGATCATACTCTCACTTGTGAACAAGCGGTCATGAAACTCCAGCACTATAAATCACAGTCGACTAGTGTGGCATCTGCAAGGAGTGGTGCTGCATGGGAACTACAGACAAAACCAATCACAGATAAACAGCACATCTTTTTTCTAAGTTCATATAATGTATATTTGTTTGTAATTTGTGCCTGCTCCAGACTCTGTGAAAAATACTTCATGTCAAAAGTAATAATTACACAATGAGAGGTCTAAATGTCTGCTGCCAGTATCCTCTGAGACCTTGAGGACTTTGAGGCAATTGCGGTATAAACTTGATTAATACACAGAGCCATGTTATTTTATGTGTCTTTTTTAAATTTTATCCTAAAATCATATTTTTCTCCTCTGTAAGATGACATTTAAAATAAAAGAATAAATAAATGCACTTGTTCCAACTTAAAGGAAAAAGAATCAATAAACAATTCTGTATATATACATTTCCTTCCTGGCTGTGAAATAATTCAAATCGACATATTGATGCAATATGTATATTTCAGTAATATAAATAGTTATACTTTTCTTTAATCTGACTCATATGGCACATCAGAATACCAACGTTTAATACGCCTGTCAGATTGCATCTGACTCATTAGCTGTTTTTACGCATTATCTCCATTCTGTCAGCTCTGCTATTCGCCCATATAATCTAATGAAGCAGAGATACCATGAAATATTAGATGATAAAAATAATTTTCAAAAATCAAGCAGTGAGGGAATGGCTATGCGAGCGCTACAACATCAGCTGAGGAAGACAGGAGCAGGAAGAACACCCAGAGACTTACAGAGGACGCCAATCTATGCAGAATATCAATGCTTTGTTACAGTGCTTTGCTGGAAATCTGCTACATATTGGAAATCTCTCTGGATCTGAAGCCAGCACATAATCCACAGCTGTTCCAGTGCACTGTTCTACAAATCTGAGTGCCGTGAATACAAAGGTGCTTTGCTGGACTGAAGACAAACCTGTCTTATTTCAGAACGCAGGAGCATGATTGGCAGCAGCACAAAGAAGGAAGAAAGTTAAAGCCCACCAGGAGGGAGGCAATGCATACACGCCTGTACTGTATACTTTATCTGTGTGTGTGTGTGTGTGTGTGTGTGCGTGTGTGTTGGCTCCCCCAATTGCTCAGATATTTGTCTGCATTCATATTCTGTACACACACACACACATACACACTTAGGGCAACCCAATTTTTGAGTCAGCCTTTATAGCTTATGTGAAATAGCTCAGACCAATGATATGTTTCACTGCCTGTCCCTTTGCTGTCTAACAGTATGCTATGGTGTCTCAGGTAGTCACAGATGATCACATTATTTAATCCATGGGAAAACTACAGAACATCTGTCTCTCTGTAACAAAGCCCTCGCTCTTTGGGAGTCATGTATATGACTTTCTGAACCATTAAATGAATACTCTACCATAAATACAGCTTTTATCAAACACTCATACCCGCAGGCTTGAAAGGTGGCACTAAAAAGTCTGTATCGTGCTTCTTGTGGATGACGGCAGCTATCATCAGCTTGGATTCACAGCAGTTGGGATTGATTCCAACGGTGAGCCAGAGCAATGGCCAAAACATCTATAGAAGCCTCTAAAAGCACTCCAGCAGCATTATACACTTCTCTGTTATTGATCTTCATGTTCAGTATATTGTAAACAATCCTCTCTTTTCCAATAGATTATTTAACACACTACTTCTGCCGAAGCTTCTGAGATATGTGGAGGCGTTGTGACAGGATAGTAGTGCATTTGGCATCACTGTATAGAGGTTTCAACATTCACACGCTGAAAAACAGAGAAGAGGAATATACTGCAGGAGTGCTTTGAGAAGTTTATATGGCGTTTTCAGGTATATTTTAATACTTTTTTGCAGTGACTCTAAGCCACCATTGGAATCCATTGTAATTAAGAAATCAGTTTAAGACGGACTATTGGTTAATGGTCTCTTCAATCAGCTTGCCACTTTTACAAAATGGCCTTCCTTTCAGCCATTGATCCAGAGAGTGAGTGATTTCCGGCATGAGGTAGAGTGGTCTAATCAAATCTACCAGAGGATGCAGAGATTTCTGATGTACTGCTGACAGCACTGATGTGATGCACAGGATGGGATCTGTACTGAACTGCAATAGGCTCAGATTACAAGTGATTACACTTAATCAGGATGATCTTTCGTCACTATACTGTATTGATGGCAACATATTGTATAGTAGATTATGTATTTCATTGTTTCCTACCTCCAGGATAGATGCCTTTTATTCCATTTGTTCTGAGGAGGCAGGCCTCGTTTCCTGCGGCCCATTGTCACCTCTGCTTCGGACACATCTGGCAGAGAACATCTGGGTGTTTTCATTAGACCAAGTGTGGCTTGGTCTGGGGATCAAAGGAGAGATATAGTTATGTCAACTTTAGGAAATTTCTGAGGCTATATTCGGTGATTCTCTTGATGGGACTGCACTGCAAACAAACACGGCCACATACCGAAGACTCCGGTTTCCTTCAGCCCTCCAAACTTCTGCATGGCTTTGATGGCCTTGGTCAGAGCCTCCTTGGTCTGAAGCTGACCAGTCACTGGGTCAGGGGGCGGGAGGTAGCCAAACTTGCTCAGCCAGTCCTGGAAGAGAAACAGCAAACACATGGGTTCAGGGGTCATCCCAGGCATTTCAAAGACTCCAAGTATCCCATATCTTCCAGGAGGATCTGACACCTGTTCGTGTTTACAGTCTGTGGACACTGTGTGCCTATGCACTATATTCAGGTTCTTTGTGAGGTTCAGCAAAGAAGCAGCTGTGGGTTTGCATGTTGTTACCCTAGAGCGACACACAGTGAAGGACATTATAGTCTTTATCAGCGAGGCACGAACTGCGGCTGAAGGGGCTTGATAGCTTCATCTACAAGACATCTACAGACATAAATCTGTGTAATACATTATTTCAGACCCTGACCCTGAATTCAACTCTACAAATGTTTAAAATATGACTTTCATGCATATGATAGTAGACACAAACATACATTTTACATGTATATTTACATGCGTTTGACTGAAATTCAAAGAATATGTCTCATTGTAACTTGAGCGATCCTTTTTTAACTGAGTATGAGTGAGTATTTTCTTATATACATTGTTTATTATGCTTGTGCATAATGTTATTTATGATGCTATGTGTACTTGTGCATTTTTGTACTTTTATGTGCTCCTACTGCTGTGAAGCAAATTGCCTCATTGGGGACGAATAAAGGCATTGATTGATTGATTGATTGACTGATTGATAGCTGAGTAGGTTCCCAAAAGAAACATGGGCCAGCAAAAACAGAAGTAATGTATGTATAAAGGGTAACGCTGCAGCTCTATTTCCATTTGAGGCCACTGAAGCTGCTGCCAATCAAAGCAGCCCAGCAGACTGCATTGATTGGTTTTGGTTTGGGTGAGATCTGACTGATGGATGCATCTGAGCTGCAACTTGAGTGTTGCTCTTTTTCCTCTTTTTTTCTCTCTTGCCTTTTCTCCCCTGAAATCTTTCTTTGACTTGTTTCTTCCCTTCCACTGCCTCCTCCTCCCTCCCCGTGATCTGATAGCCAATAAGAGATGGCAGATTTGAAATAGGTTTTTGATCAGCACTCATCAGAGTTGAGTGACACGGATCGATAGCAAAGCATCCCCTCTGTATTGACAATGCTGGGAAGATCCCATTAACTCAATGACTATCTGTGCAGGGATTGCAAAGGCAGGGTTGAGGAGGCTAATATCAGCCAACAGAGGGCTTGGGAAAGGTTTGCAGGGAAATTGCATTGACCCTTAGCAGCATCAGGCAGGATGAGAAACAACAACAATTTCCTGAGAGAGTTTTGAACTGTAATGCCAGGGGGTACCGGGAGAGGTCAAAGAATTTAAAAGAAACCTGCAAAGTTAAATTGACTCTGCGAATCAACAGAAAATATAAGTGATGAGGCTGTTTTCCAAAAGTTTGCAAGTTAAGCTTCTCCTGGTTTAGAGAAAGGTGGCGAGAGAGCTCCAGAAAAATACTGGAAAGGAAAAATATTTGGATTACATTTTAAAAAATAATTTTATTTTATTATTTATTGTTAATATATATGGTTTCATCTTTTTTGTATACTGCTAAAAAACTGCTAAAAAAAATAGTATGTAGCCTCAAAGCACTTTTCTTGCACTGTCAGACTTTGCTGAAGCAACAGTGGCACAATGCCAAATCTTACTGACTTTTTTGTGAATATCATGAAAATAAGACCTATTTTATTAAGTTATGATTAACCAAATATAAGGCTACATAGGCTACATATTTTAATCGAGTTGAATAAAGCATATGCATATCTGTGTGCAATGTGCAGATGTGCATGCATCCATGCAGACAAGAGGATAAAGTTCTTCCTTTATGCAACCAAGGTGTGCAAGTGATGGATTACATCTTTGCTGTCTACAAAATCGCAACTCGCTGTTTTCACACTACTCATAAACTCACTACATCAAACTTTTTTGTGGAGCCAGCAACTAATTTAAACCCTGACATCGTAGCTCACGGGGGGGAAAAAAAGCTGTAAAACCTGCCAACGAGTTCAGTATCATGCTGAACACTGCTGAATTATATACAGGGATGTCACTGTGTTTAGGTGAGACTGGATGTACTTTTAAAACGGCTGCACACCAGTCAACTGAGTTCAAACGGAGAGACAAGAAAATCAAAGATGAGTGAACAAGGAGAACAATAAAATTAAACACACTTGCAGGTGAATGAAACAGCAACATTTGCCTTTCGCAGACGATGACAGTTGTAAGAACAAAGGAGGAAGAAAGTTGAGGGAAAAAAATTGACCTGTACAACAAATTCAATCTAGCCTAAAGCAATAAGAAAACACAAATGACTGACTGACACACACACACACAATATATATATATATATATATATATATATATATATAAACACACATTTTGTATGCACAAAACTTATGTCCAACACCTGTGTATTACTGTATTGCATCCGAAATGAGATGTCTTTTTTGAAATCCTTTGATCCTACAGTGAGTAAGCTGTTTGCCTCAGCAATTGCAGCAATGTTTTGATTGCTGCGTTGTGTTCTGCATAAAATAAGAATGTGGACTCTTTTACTTTCTTATGCCAGAATTGTAAAGCAGAACTAAAGAACATCTTGAATGGCACAGTGTAAAGTTCAAGCACTGCTTCAAGCAACAAAACAACTAATTATTCACTCAGGAAGCTGCGAGTTTGTGGAAGGAAGATAGAGGCGAGCAGACAAATGAAAGTACCCTGTCTAAAATATAATCAAGACTTTAAGGTCATCTGAAGAAAACTGCCAGAGAAAAAAAGATCTTCAAATTTGATGTCTCTTTGTCTGGAATCACACTCATTTTAAGTCTCGCTTTGAGGCTTGTCGTTACGTGTCGTTGGCTTTGGACAAATGCGACAAAATAACAAAGACACCCGAGAAAAGGTATTGTGACAGAGAAATATGGATATTATAGTGCTGAGCAAACTTGAACTGTGTCCTTCAGTTTGCATTTTAAGTCTACAGTATATCTGATCTAATAATGCAGCAACTAAAGATTGCCTTATAAACACTTCTGCGGGTGAAAGAGAGCTCAGTTCGGCGCTGGGATCAACAAGTTCAGACAAGAAAGGCATTGAAAAACACTACAAGAGGACTGCAATCAAAATCAGTGGCTACAGAAAAATGTTGACATCTATTCGGGCGGCTCTGCTCTGTTTGTAACATAACTAACAACGCTAAATGCAAACAACTCCATGAACTTTCTCCTCCTCCTCTGTGTTTTCACCCTGCAGTGAAAGTCGGAGCTCTGGCTCAGCTGCAGTCCAGCCGCCCTGAAGCTGGAATTCAATGACTTCCGCAGGGCAAATGCTTGCTGACGTGGGGGCTCGACCCCATGTCCCAGCTCAGGCCCAGGGGGTCTTCACCACTTAGCCTCCATGCTGCTCAAATGACCTGCGCAGTCCTGGTATATTATCATTCAGTTTTGATTGGTGTGTTCAAGCCTTCCCAAATGAAAACAAAGAAATATGTGACTATGGAATTAAATAAAACTGCTCTGAGGGGGCTGTTTGCCTCATTGCCTGAACTCTACCACTGTAATAGTGCACGGGCAAGAATACCAATACAATCCTGTAAGGGATGGTTGACCCAAGTGTTTTTTCCTGAATAGCTACTCATGGCAGCTGAGCATAATTCTACATACTTTTATGCTCATATGGCAGCAAGTCAAAACTTTAATGAAATAAATAACAGTTCGGTTAACCACTGACTCATAAGATTCACTGAGTGGTAACAACTGCTTTCATCATTTTAATGGTCCTTATCAATAGTATCCTAAAACTCAATGAACAATAAAACATTCCCCACTCTTGTGTGACCCACCGTTCTAGTTTATTTGTGGTTATTGTAGTTCACTGAGAGTGGCCATGAAACATCAGTGCCTCTTACGCTCATACCGAAAACAAGTTTGGACATTTCAAGTATGATTATTTGTTTTCTTGCCAAGTTAAATGAGAGGGTCAATAATGCTCTCATGTCTGTACAGTAAATATAAAACAACCTTCAGCATTTGGCTCATTTAATCTGTATAAAAGCTGTACTGTAACTGTAAACATGAAAAATGACTGGTGATATGTACTAAACTAGTTCTTGGCCAGCGGTAAGTCACTGGAGCATCCAGTAGTTGACATTTCTTTTAACTAATTTTGAGTGGTGAAGTGTACTCTTTGTGGATGACAGTATTTTCTCAGTCACTTCACAGATTTCTCACTTGCAGGCCCTGCAAACACGTTTTCTTTAATCGTCTTATATGAGCACTGGTGTCCTATGTGAATTCACGACTATGCAAATGTTGAAACAATTTTGCTACCTTCGCCTAAAAGATTTCTGTGCACGTCAAACCAACCCCCACACTGTCCCAATGAAGCAGATGAACTAAGTTTTTGAGTGTTTAACTATTAATAAGTAATGATTTAACTTTGATTGCTTCTTATATACTGATTAATATTTAATGCTTCATAGGAATACTTATTTGAAACCAAGTTTTGAAGGGATTATATCTCCTGCATAGTGCCATCATTTTTTCCCAGATCACTCCTTCATCAACTCTTGTCACCATGTTTGCGTAAAAACATCATTAGTGCTGCAGAGTCTCTCCAGTGCTCTGCAAAACGACACAACCGTGTATCCCTCCCTCTTTTAGCTGTATCATTTGAATACTGGCAGCTGTGCAGCATTTAATCAATCTGAACAACACTTCGTCACTGTCAATAAGCTGACATTTATCATTCGCTGTATACTTCGTGGGAGACAGAGCTGCACTGATGCACTTCAGTGTGGTGCAATTAGACCGCCTCCTAAACCAACTCGACTGTTGATGTACCACCTACTGCAACAACAGTCAATTTTCCTCAGCATGTAACCCCGACAGCTTCATCTCTCTGTCTCAAGGAATCTTCTCTGATAAATCCGTTGACTTCCATGTCTGTTCTTTTCCTACTTTCTCCACGTTCTGGATGCCTCAAGCCCCTTGGCTTGGTGTTACGATGACATATACCATGAGACAACAGAAATCTGTCAGCTGTCAGAGATGTTGCTATTTATACCAAGACATCCCTTCTTAGATAGCTCTGTGGGTATACAGGTGAATATTGGAAATCAGTGAGTGGGGGCGTATTTCAGCAAATTTGCAATATGAGATCATTTTCTTTCCCTTTACTTAAGTTAGGCACATTTCATTAAAACAAATGTAAAACTTGTGACCCATATATGAGCCCTGTAGGGCTTCCAAATTTATCTGCGATTTGCAAGCACTCATTATTTGCTAAATGTGAGACTGCCAATATTTGTAATCAGTGTTTGCAAGTCCCTTTTGAAAAAGAAAATGTGACAGACTACTTTGATCTCAGGTATTTTCTTCACTGGATTAGCAAAAGACTAACTGGTTATTTCATCAACGAATAGTTTCTCAACGAATGTCCAGGAAATATACTGCATCATGATTTCTATGGTCTGCGGTAAACTCTGTTTAGCTGCTGCTTTAACACTTGGCAAGTAAATGTTAAAATCGTTGAAACTAAGATGGACAAACACAAAAGTGCCCAGTGGAGTTTTCTTGTTAACAGTGTTTTTGTTTGCAGTCAGTGTTTCTCACCGAAACACATTGTGTGTATCCTTGAGATCTCGAATGTGCTGAATGTATTTCCCTCTTCTGAACTTTCACTGCCTGCGCTGTTTACATTTAGCAGTTTTCTTCTTCACTGCCTTTGTTGGTGCATTGTGGTGCCAAAACATGGTTTGAAGCCCAGAAAAGCCCATGAGCCTGGGACTTTAAAATGTCACCTAAAACAACAAGTTACACAAGGCATAAATAAACAAAAGACACATAGACACATCCATGAGTTTCAAAAAATGGCTGCACTATAGTCCCTGCAGGAAACGCATATATCTGCACATACATATAAAAATACTTAACATTTTCTGCCTTCGCTCCATGTTTTTTGGGTGTCCCTTGCCCTGAATAAATGATGTCCAAACATGAAATTAACCAATGTCTCTGAGCCTAGAGGGCT
>JBCAUF010000052.1:9582581-9593923 GCA_038406115.1 Haemulon aurolineatum | reverse complement strand
GACTTGCACCTGAGGATTATCCACTGACCCCCTAATCAATCAAGAAGGCATAATGGCAGCTAACTCTGAACGCTTATGTTTTATTATCAAGAGAATGAGCTGAGACAATAATAATTTATGTGTTGGATTTTACCACATGGGGTGCAGCGTTCTGTGTGTGTGTGTGTCATTCATCAGATGTAGGCTTTCAGAATTGTAATGGCTCTAAATTACTGCTAGCAACCAGACTAGCAATTCTTAAATATGAGAAAAACGTAAAGATTAAATATGTAATGTTTAATTTCAGTGTTCAGTTTGACATTTTGGGAAGGACAACGAGAAGACTGATATCGCTCTAATATCTGTGTGCCAGCAAATGATTCGCTCATCTTAGTGTAAAGACTGGAAGAGGGGGAAAGCTAGCCAGCCTGGCAATTTCCAGTGGTTTGTCATTCTCACAAGTTATTCATTTAAGTTGTATTCCTAGAGGTTTCAGGCCTGGTTGATTTGGTGACAGCAAATGCAATTTAAAACTTCAGATCCAAGAATTCTGGGAACAACAAAGCAAGCTTTTGTCATTTTAATAAAGAAGTCAGGCAGTAATTGGCCTTCTTCCATCATTCTCTAAGCAACCCTCTGATTTTATCCTGCACATGGCCTGTGTCTGTGGACAGCAGGGCACAGTGTAAGAAGTTGGTGGTGTGCAGCTTGTCGCCTGCAGCTCTTCATCAAACGGCTCACAGTGGCTGCTCCTTCTTGTTCCATTACTCTCTGCAATATTTCAAACTATCGGCTGTTAAAGAATGCAGAAAATGGGTGCTGCCTTGTTTTATAGACACATTTTTGATGAATTATTGCAGTAAATGCTGATGGGACTGACAAACATATTGTATTTATTTCCTGTGACTATTTCATAACAAAAGTCAACTTGTTTTACGCCAGTTAAAAGGCTTTTAATGTGAAGCTGTCAGCTGTTTTTTGTGTCACCACAGACTCAGCATACTGCAAATGTGTAAATGTTGCAATACTTTAATTAACCAAACCTAAAAGATTCAAGAGAAGATTTACAGACAGCTTTCTTGAGTGTTGCTTTGTTCTTGCATTTAGGTGTAATGGGATGTCAGTCGTTTAAAAGATATATCTATAAATTGCTCATATCTGCCTTGGGTGTGAATGCCTGCAATGAAATATGTCAAGCAACTTATAAAAACACTGAACGTGTATTTGTGGAGGAGAAAATGTTCTACGGTCCACGGGAGCTGACAGACAGACCGCTTTGTAGCCATTTGGCTAGGTTGATCTATCATAGTTTTCAACATATTTCTCTCAAACTACTACAAGGAAAGAGATTGAGATGGCGGTAAATAAGCCTCAGCTGCATCAGCGTGGTGGAGTGCTTAGTACTTGCTTGGTATTAATGGTGACATCCTGCCATTTACAAAATATGTCTCAGAGTAAGTGGTTTCGAAAAAGCAGCATGCCGCTCTCATGCAATAACACATTATTAAATTAAGAAGCTTGTCAACGTTATAAAGCAAAAGAAAATCCCATCTTTAACTCTGCAGTTTCTAGAAGTCTAAGTATGGAGTCAAGTGACAACTTGTACAGAACCTTTGAGAAAGTGGCCCAATTAATGTCAGGGATACATAGTGTGATAGCCCTTGGAATAGACCTGTCAGTGACCAGTGCCGGTGAAAAGATAGCACAGGGAAGTGTTTGGGTCTGTGATTGAGTGAGTGTTTATCATACTAACCTAGCACATACAGTACTGCAAACACATCTGTCTTTTAGAACTTTTCCTGTCCTCAGCTCCACATAACAGGCTGATTGGGGTCACTGGACGAGAGATTTATGGCCCTGGCCGAGTGTACAGGTGATAAAACGTGACGATCCGTGTATATAGTTGACTAATGGCGCTACTGACCTTGATGGAGTCCTAATGGGGAAGTGAGGAAACAAATCAGAGAAGACGGTCTGAAATGAACACATAGAATAGGGAGAATCCAATAGTACAGCATTTAGATTGCTAAGATTTTTTGGCAATAAAAGAAATTAATCCAATTCTGTCTTTGTCTACTTGATGAACTCCCCAGCTCTTTCACATTCATTTAATTCATTGTAACATAGGGAGGAAATCAGGGACAAAGGGGTAAAGCTGAGAGATGAGAGACGGGACAAGAAATCTGATCTATAGCAAACTGAAATAATGAAAAGTGTGAGATGCAAAGAGGGGGGGAAAGTTTTCTTGGGTGCATATGTGTGTTTGTCCATGGGTTTGTATGTGCTGGCCCATGGGTCCCTAATGCTGTTCATTAGCTGGCTGAGTTGTGTCAAGATGTTAAAGCAGGCTGCCAAAGCCCTGAGCCCTTGGTGTAAAGCTGCCTGCGCCGAGATGACATCCCTCCCAAAGGGCTGGGCCTGGCTGTCTGTAGCCAAGCATGGCAGACAGAGAGCCCAGTCAATTAAACAGCAACACTACTCACATCACAGCTGCACCACAGGAAATACAAGGTAGCAAGGCACCGAGCGCACCCTGTACAGTGAGAGCAGGCCACGTGGATCGCAAGGGGAGGCAGACGTCTAAAGAGGGAAACAGCCACATTGGCAAGACACACAAACACACACACACACACACACACACACACACACACAGTCATTGTTATAATTATGCTAGAACAAACAAACTATAGATTATTATACCTCCTCTGGTTTGGATGATTGGTTTGACTTTTCTCCTAATCTTCTCAGTACATATTCATGGAGTGACCTTCAGAGGGTTGGTGGCTGTGCTGGAGCAGGAGAAAGGGCCAATACTTCACTGAACTCAGGGAAATCAGGCTGCACTTTATCCTCTCCATCCATTTCTTTCTGCAACACTGATCCCACTGATGTCCTGTGTTGGCCCCCCTGCAGGAATATCAGATTCTGTCGCAGTGTTTGGCATCGTTGACCAACCAGCATTTATCTTCTCTGTCTTCACTGGCATTAAAAGGGACTTTCTGGTGTGACAAGAAGAGTACCATGGGCAATACCAATGCTGACTGAGCCTGCATTCCAAACCACATAAATCACCAGGGTAAACTGAGTAAGATGTCCACTTGAATGTGTTTACTCTAACAATTCAACTCTTTCTTATATCTGTGACTGTCATGCCAAATTTCACCGAATGTCTGAGTTGCATATCATTACAGTCAAGCAGCAGCTAGTACAAAGAATGCGGAAAATACCAGCACATAATCGTCCTTTGCACTTTTTGGGTGGCAGAATTTTGGGGGAAAAAATGTGATTCGTAAATTACCTTTACAAATTAAAACCACAAATTCGGTACGGTGTGAATATAAACCACGTGAAGTCAAAGACGTCACAGGACTTCATCCTCACTACTACCACAGGTGGCCAGAAGGTATGTAGGGAGCTGCTGATGTCATGATGTCACGTCCAAACTAAGTCGATGCTTTCTCTAATCAAGCATTGAGGCATATTTTTGATTTGATGATTACATTGTGACCACTTATACAGCACAAGTCCTTCTTTGTCTTCGTTGAAATCTATACAGTAAAACCCACCAAAGCTCTCCTCTAATAAAATGTTCATTACAGACAGTGGAGAAAACAAAATTGTGGGTAAACAGTGATATTAGGGTTTTTTTTACCATCCTTACCATCTAAACTTACAGACTGAATCACACAAAATGCTGCAGTGTAAGGCTATGTTTCGAGGCTGTATTATTTGTCAGTGGGATTTTGAATGAGTTTCTTTTAATGAGGGAACAGAACTTTTACTTTGGCTCTCTGTAAAGGCAACTGCTGTTTTTACTGTAGTACTGCTGTAATATATCTTCTTGGCAGCACTCCTGTCGTGGGTGAGGAAGAAAGCCTATACCATCTTTGATTTTACATGGTTTGTATTGACTTCAAGCTTTTCCACCTTAATATTTGCCATCTGTTGAGTATTTCGTGAGCCACTGAGTGACTGAAATAGGAAATGCTGGGAGAGGTGCATCCAGGACAAATGCTATTTATGAGCCCAAGAGGATTTATAAAACGGTATGACCCTCCATTACTGGGCAGTACTGATGTGAATCGAAATGTCCAGTTTTTGACCAGAGGACATTCCTTGTCTGGGGATGAGGCATGAAACAATCTTCTTTGACAAATTTAAAACTCAACAAAAATAGAGATTCATTGCTTTAGTTTTTGCACAAGTTGAAGTAAACAATTTGAAGGGTTTTTTTGTGCAAAAATGACTTATTTCTCGTAGACATGATGAAAAAGTCTGTGTGACTGAGCATGTTTCCTTTGCCAAGATAATCCACCCACCTGACATGTGTGTCAGCATATCAAGATGCTAATCACTCATCATGGTTATTGCAAAAGTGTGCCATGGGCATGGTCACAATGGAAGGCCAGTTGAAAATTTGCAGTTTCATCACACAGCACACAAAAACAAAATACCACAGACATTTTGAAGGAGTGTGCAATTGGCATGCAGACTGAAGGAATGTCCACTAGAGCCCATGAACCGAAGGTTCATTTCACAACCATACTCTAACCCCATCCCATCTCAGGGAACTCATCTGCATGCTTGTCATCCTCACCAGGGTCTTGACCTGACTGCAGTTTGTCATCATAACCGACTTGCTTGGGAAAATGCTTGACTTTCTGAAGGGTTCTCTTCACTTTGCACTAGGCAGATGGCAGACAGTATGTATGGTCTCGTGTGGGTGAGCGGTTTGCTACAGACAACCCCATGGTAGCGACAACAAGGGTACATTTTATTGATAGTAATTTGGATGCACAGAGATACCATAACGAGATCCTGAGCTGCACTGTTGTGCAATTCATCAGCCTCCACCTCATGGCGCAGCATTACAATGCACGTCTCCATGTTGCAAGGAGTTGTACACAATTCCTGGTATTCTCTGGATTGACGTTGATGACAGCACGCTCCATTTCTTGCTTAGGTCCAGCCAATTCACACAGCCACAGAGGAGGAGTGGACCAACATCCCACAGGCCACAATCAACAACCTGATCAACTCAAGGGGAGGAGGAGATATTTCTTTTTTTTGATTGTTTTGTTTTGTTCTTTGTTTGTTTTGTTTGTTTTGTGCTTGAAATCTGAGAAATCTAAGAATTTTGTGTGTATTTTACTTCTACTTGTAAAAAAATGGAAGAGTAAACAAAAGTGTTTCTTTCTTTTTTTGTTGCTAGTGTGTTAAAATATGTATCTGAGGCATGGCCCTTATACTCAACAAAGACAACAACAATGAAGCCGAAAAGCTTATTCCCACCGGTCTTTTGAGGGATTGGCAGGTCTATGTGTAGGAATTGAAAAGAAAAGACAGATGTGCTTGTGGTGTCAAATTACAATACATCACAAACAAAGCACCACAAGGCGACAACCATATTGCATCAGCAATCAAGTCAACCGCATTCAATGCACCCTGTCTGCATACAAAGCAAATAAACAAAGGGGAACAAACACCTCAAGCACATATACAACCTGCTCCCTTTTAAACATCTCCTCTGATCCATTTTTCCAAAAGGTGCCTAAAAGTATTTCAATTTGCATTTGAATTACATTCCTATCTCTTTGGTGACTGACTGGGGGTGGAAAAGAAAAAAAAAACAACAAAAAAACTTCTTTAACCATTTCGGTTATTATTGTAGGTAATGTGCACACGAGTTCACTTTCACCACAAGCTGAGCTTATACATTGAAAAAATACATACACAGTACCTGACCTCAGATCCCCGATTTTTTATATAACCTCTGCTTCAGCACCATAGCAACAGTGGTCCAGTCTCATCTGCTAGTATGCTGCTATATTGCACGATGAACAAAAATAAACCAACACCTGAGGAGGTGGACATGGCTCATATTTATGATTAATTCAAGAAGACAATGGCAAAGGAATACAGTAAAATAAAATAAAATAATAATAATAATATGATAATGGAAAACCTCAAAATTATCATAATTTGGGGTTACTCAGAACAAAAGTTGCAATCCTAGGATGGCTCATTTCCCTCAGGCTTTTTTTATCTTGGCTTCTTCAATGTCCTGTGGGAGGAATCATTTTTTCTCCAATCACATGCTGAGTGTTGTGCCGAGAACTAATCCCAGTCCAATTTATTCCATTTAGGTCAGAGAAGCAAGTAAAGAGAGCACTCTTAAATCTTCTGTCTGCATTTAGAAACGAATAAACTAATTAAAGGGCTGCAGAGGCTTTGGCCAGGAATTAGTGCACCATGCAGCCTCCCACAACCTCGTTTCTAGCAGGCCTATCGATTCCTCATGTCATTTATGAGTTTTGTTCCATTTTATTACCCCAAAAAAGCCAACACAAGAGGAAGAATGATTGAGCGAGTAGAGAGAAAGTCATAAAACTCTAATGTAAAACAGGCATGTGCATTTTTCTGTTTGTTTTTTTTCTAGTCTCTGGAGGGCTTTTATTAGCTTGTGATAAAAAAGAAACAACCTAATTCTTAATGTGGCGGACAGTCAGGCATCCAGATAAAGAAAACAGATGAGGAAAAAGAAGGAGGAAGAAACTTGTGATTTATCACACATACTGTACCTCTATATTGCTCGGTTGCAATGCCGAGTGGCGGTTTTGAATTCTCCCTCCTGGCTTGAGTTGTTTTCAGGGCTGTAAGCCTGGCAAGAAGAAAAGAAACCACATGGTCTAGTGTAGATGTCGCAGATGAAAGTTGAAACGCAGAACCTTTTGCAAGTGCCCGCACAGCACCAGCCTTCCCAGCCCATTGTTAATCTCAGAGAAGAATTGGGGCTTTGTCCCTGGTTGTGCAATTTTTTTTTATGGAGGTGCATGCTATGTGTGGAAAAACTAGTGTTGCTATTCCCATTGGAAAAAAATGGAGACTGGGCAGGTAATAGAGATAAAAGAGGCAATACGGAGACTGAAATCAAATGCATGATAAAACTTTAAAGAGAGCAGAAAAAATGATACAGTTAAACTAGGTCAAAAAGGAAGAGAGGGAATAAATGTTCGATGACATCTGCTTCTTAGGTCATTGACACAAACACAGCTTACGCAAAAAGACACACAAGGGAAAGACTAAATTGACTCCTGCTCTGCGAAAGCCTGAGGGCTGTCAGAGGCAGCATATATTAAAAAGAGAAATGAATATCTTTAGGGAATATTAGTCGACCTGTTCATTGCCTGCCAGCTGGGAGAGTGGACAACATGTCTTTTGTGTTGTGACAACATAGCAACAATCACACAAAGTTTCAGAAATCCGGCACATTGTGTTTTCTGATCTGATGCCTCCATTTTGCCTCATTTCAAACACAATTGTCAACATGTTGCACTCAACCCGGTGGGGAGGACAGATTCAAAAGTCCAGGCCCGGGCAAGCCTCTCTCTGCAGGGTAACGTAAAGTAATGCTCAGCAGAAGCTGGTTTGAACGCGATGGCACGGCTCACATGGCAACAGGATTGAAAGTAAAGGGGCAGGCAAACATCTAAACCAGGCAGGCAGAGAAGAACAGGCATCAGAGATGGTTAGGGTTGGTCCATACAAGTATGTCTGATAGGTAGGCAGAATAAAGGCAGGCAGTAACAAAAGCAGCGCTAAGAGAGAAGCACAATAGGCAGATTGACGGGGAATGAATGGACAAGGGCCACTTTACAACTAGGCTGGTGGGGAAAGTGGGAAGAGGTGTGAAGGAAGGCGGGCGAGGTCAGGTGATGGGGGATTGGTGGGGAAAGGGTTTACTGCACATCACGTTAACCTGCCATCCCTCACCATTAGCCTCCATAAGCCATGGTCCATATGTTTGAAGACTTAAGAGTCCATTAGGAAGTACAGTGCTATAAGCAGCGTCCTGACAATACACAATCTATTATCATGACAACAGAGGAACTTACTTGAGTTGCAACATGGATCAATAAAGGAATTAATGCAGAATCTCTATAAATTGTCTGAAAGTGTCCAGTAAAGCAACATTTGAACGGCTTAAGACTCCTCATTTAATCTAATGTTCTCTAATTTGCTGACCCGTGCCCCAGAGTCACACAGTCCTGCAATTATGTTCAGACACTTACATTATTCTCTGCAATAGAAATTCTGTCGTAGCACAAAACCATGATCTGAACCCCGTAGTGATGGATTCTGAGAGCTTAATTTCTCCATGTCCGCACTCTTCTGAATACTGCTCATTTAAGTCAATCTAGTCAATTGCTTTTTTTATGTTGGAGCCCCAGGGGGAACGTCTTACGACAATCATTACCCCAAATAGAAATTCTGTGACTCACTCTGTTGTTAGATTCTCTTTTTCTCCTCTCCCTTCTTTCTTTTGTCTTAACAATGGTCAGTGGTAAATGTGTGTGCTGTGCTCAACTCAAATGAAATGTGAAAAACAAAATGACAGAGTAATTCTATTTGTGACTTAGAATGTAGCAATCTACCCCTGTGGTCTCACGTCAAAGTGGCTCTCTAGTGCCCCCTGTGGCAAACATGGGAACCACCATCAGGCCCTTCTGTATCCAGCACTGGAGGTCACTTTTAGGCAAGACCAGATAACCATGCTTATCCTGCAGGCTATATTTACTTCACATTAGTTAATGCTCCTTCACAAACACTGTGATGAAAGCTAGAGGGAGACAGGCAAGGCTTCCAAAGTAAACAGATCATATCACCTCATTCATTAATACGCCGGATCACTATTCTCATTCATTATCACATAATGCCCGCGGAACACTCCACAAGTGGTCGATCTAAACCTGTGCATGAAAGACGCTCAGTGAATTAGTATCCAAAGAAGAAGAATAACCAGAAAGAGAGATAAACACTACCCATCAGGCTTGGCATCAGGCTTAGAATACTTGACCACAAGCTCACACCCTCCAAACTCCAGTAATCTGAGTAATATATAAGTCCAGACTGAGCACACTCCAACAAATTTTACACACTCCAACAAAATAGGCTGCATACATAAATCATGAAAAGGCATGGACTACATGAATCATTAAGTGTTATCACATTCAAGTAACTGGATGGTGAAGGGCAGAAGCTGGAGCAAACCAGAGGTCTGTTGTTAAAATAAAACAACACAAATCTACATGATGACCATAGAATAGCCTGGATAGCCTAAAATCAAACAAACAGTATATTTGAATAGAATTTCTGGTGTGCATGAATGAAAACTATGAGG
This sequence comes from Haemulon aurolineatum, assembly GCA_038406115.1. Classification (NCBI taxonomy): domain Eukaryota; kingdom Metazoa; phylum Chordata; class Actinopteri; order Lutjaniformes; family Haemulidae; genus Haemulon; species Haemulon aurolineatum. Next base: position 9,584,763 of record JBCAUF010000052.1, on the reverse strand, counting down.
ACCTGATACCTGTCAATAGGCGCTTTGCTTGCAACAGTAATCTTCAGGACCAACACAGAAAATTCAGTGTAGAGACTGTCATTATACTTCACAGAGATTCCTTAGACAAACACTGTTTTTTGTTGATAGGCATTATCATCATACAGTAAATTACTTGCTGCCCTCTTTTAAAGTGTGAAATGTAAAGACTGGTCTAAAAATAAAAGAATGACTGATAATGTCACACATTTTGAGTTTAGTCCAGAACCAAGTAATACAGTCATATCATGTATAATTTCATTTTGAACAATACAAATAGATGATAATCATAATAATAGTAAATAATATTATTTCCTAACAAGCCTGCCTGAACACTCTCTGCCTCTCTGAGAGGAATTCATCAGTGAAATCTGTGTTGGTCACTGGGGCTTCTCCTTTATCCTTCCTCTTTTGTTGCAGCTCTGTGTGTTCTGTCTCAAGATTAACCCAAAGACTGTACGTATGAACCAATTTGTGGTGCTGTAGTGGACAGCCTTCCCATGAATATAACAGTTGGGGTTGTTTTCGCTAGCATGCAAGAGAAAAAATGACCAAATTATGCCACATCTCTGGGGGGCTGATCACAGAGAGAGTTATATCCAGGTGATGGCTAATCTAGGATAATGCTGTGGCACGGTAACAATTATGCTGTGAATGGAAGACGAATCCTTTATTTTGCACAAAACAATGGGGATGGAAACTGATATTTTCAAAGAGGCACAGTTATCAACACTTCAGCATCAATTTTCTGCACATAAGGAAAGGAGAGTACATGCAGATTTATTTTGGTAAAGTAATAAGGTTTGTAGATGAACAGAGAGACATGCGTTTATATACCCCAGTAAAGTGCCACGATTATTTCCCTGAGGTCTGTCTGACTCTTGCTCATGAACCTCAAGAACTTGAACAGAAGTGTGTAATCCTATTATAGTTATGAAGTTGTTCCACCATCTATGCACCTTAAGCTGCATGAGGATTATGGCTGTGGTGAAGAATAAACACACGTAAAACGCACAGACTCTCACATTCTGAAGTAGTACGTTTTATACCTGATAATGCATGCCAGTGACTGAAAATCATGAGCGCTTGCCAAAAGTGAAGCCAAAATATCTTGGTCACCCCCTGTTGGCTGGCTGCAGTATGGGTCATAAATCTTGCCTCCTCCGTGTTAACAGACAGGACACGGGACAACTACCTGAAGTACAAGCAAAATATTTTTTTCCTAAAGACGGTTGAGAACTGTGGTCTGTGGTCCCACACACTGTTCTCCTGTAACCAGCGGTCCACCATGTGCTCGTGCCATGCAGATTCAAGTCGAAAGAGCCTTCGCACTGAAGTTAGAAAATGACCAGATCTGGGATTTTTAAATGTCATTGTCAAGAGATATAATCAAGAGCACATTTTGACTGATGAATGGACATTCATTTCCTATATATATAAAAAAAAAGATCATTAAAAAATGACATCGCAATTAAAAGATTTTATAGTCTGGAATGGTCAGTCACTCTGCCATTTCAGTGAGAGAGAGAAGCCAAATTAAAATTAAAGTTGTAATGGCAAGGATGAATGCCTGTCTAAAGGCAAATATTTTCGGTTGTCAGTAGAAATGCCACTCCTTCGTGCTGCAAGTATGAATATGCATGAAGTATGAGTATGCATGAATTTCTGCATGGGGATTGAAGTGAATGCGACACATAGTCACTTCAAGTATTGTCTGTCTCTTATGTGAAAGTCTCTGCAGAAAACTTTAGGCTGTATAAAAGGTGTTTTTTTTCTATATTTTAGATGTTTGAAACACTTTGTTTCTGTCCTTCAGTAATTGTGATGTCAGTCTTGCAAGATTGCATAATTTTGTCTGAACTAAATGTTGCCATTTATTGACAACAAAAAGTTACAAAATGTGACGGAAAGTAATGGTTCTTCTAGACACCTGTCCCTGAATTTCAAGCAAGTTTTTGTCTCAAAGCATATGTACCTCTGTCTGGGTAGGTGGGTGGGCAGAAAGGATTCATTTAAGTGAAAAGTTGACATTCTGTGATCTGCAAACATCTGCTGTGATGCATTAGTACGAATAGCGATGTGAGGATAGTGGAGCTGTGCTTAATGTAGAGGTTGAGCTATTTGGAGTTGTGGCCGAGACGCATGTGTTATTTTGCTCTATGAC
>JBCAUF010000052.1:9556479-9574846 GCA_038406115.1 Haemulon aurolineatum | reverse complement strand
GTCATTAAACTTGTTGTAAGTCGATGTACCATCACAAAAGTTATGAAAATATTTTATGAAGGTTGAAAAGTTACCTATCACTTTAACACAAATTCTGCCGAAGTTAGAAAGAGGACAACCAAGCCCCTTCTTCAAAAGTGAGAATATCTTGAAGTTGCTCTCTTCACATTTAAAAGAAGATCAGTTTTGGGGCGCTTGGTGGCACAGTGGTTAGCACGGGCGCCCCATGGACAGAGGCTATTGTCCTCGCTGCAGGGACCCTGGTTCGAATCCCGCACCGCGTGGACATTTCCTGCGTGTTACTCCCCCCCTCTCTGCCTCCCATTTTCTGCCTATTCTTTAGCTGTCCTATCATAAAAGGCAAAAAGCCCCCAAAAAATATACTTGAAAAAAAAGAAGATCAGTTTTGATCAAAATGACGTTAGAGTTTTGAATTTGAGTAAACTGCAAACCTGGAGGCAACAGTTAATCTGCTTTAGTCAAAACGAGGGAATAAGGGGATGTCTTGCTCATATACAAAGTAGATTGTTTCCTGAAGAGGCCCTGGTTGGTTTAATTGTCAATAACAACTTGTTTCACAGCAGAGATTTAATTCCAGAGTGTGGATACTTGTGTTGCATTGATCTTTTATATGCTGCAACTGAGCCACTGAGGTTTTTGTTGCTTGAATGCCTCATAAAATGTATACTGAGTGTAAAACACAGACAAATATATGTCTTATACCATGTTTTCAGTTTACTACCAGTGCAGCACTTTCAAGCTTTAAAGCCCCAAATAAGACAATCATTTGTGTTTGCAACTAGTTTGTAGCTTTGTAAGGAAATCATTACTATTCATAAATACTGCTTGTACTTTTTAAGATCAAGAGAATGACATGAATAAATTATGTTTTATGACTAAGACTATCCACTCATCATGCTATAGCTTCTTTTCCCAGTTGGCTCGATTATCCAGGGGTAAAACTAGGCCTTCATAGAGCTTGCACAGAGACCGATCAGAGTCAACACTCTGGCTCATAGCAAACGTAAACTTTGTCTGCTGTCTCCTGAGACTAACTCTGGCTTTTATTCCCAAACAGGACTCAATACTATCTTTTCCCACTAGGCTTGATTTTCCAGGGGTAAAACTAGGCCTTCATAGCGTTCTGCATGGAGACCAAACAGAGACAGTACTCTGGCCCATAGCAAATATAAACTCTGTCTGCTGTCTTCTGAGACTAACTCTGGCTTTTACTTTCAAACACGACTCGATACAAAAAGATTTAATAACAGAGCCATTGGAGGGAGTAATATTTGCATCCCATTATCCCTGAACACAAACCACCAACAGAAGGCAGATTTCTCAATGGAAAAGCCACCCAGTTACTTATTGGGGCAGCCTGAGCGGTACTATAATTGGTCACACTCCTCTACACTCTGGTAAGTTAATGGATTTGATTTGTCACATAATAAATTACTCCTTGGAGAAGCTTTCAATCTAAACTGGATCATCTTTAATCTGTACCATGAGCAGGTATCTTCTTTTGCCAATAACCAAACGATGCATACCAATGGGAAAGTTTTCTTGTTTACTTTTTAAAATAAGGTCATCTTCAATCAGTCTTTGAACTGTGGGGAAGAAACTGGAGCCTCTGCCAGAGACCCATGCGAAAATAGGAATGTTGTGAGGTGAAAATCATAGCCAGTCATGCCACCCAAGTTACACTCTCCACAGGACAAAGAACAGTTCAAAACATTTGGCAAAGAAGAGTATCAGAAAATGGTTAGAGTCGCATCATCGTGAAAGTCGCAATGAGATTGTAAAAAAGAAAAACTTTTTTAAATATCTGAGTTGAATACGACCCCTACATGCGCTGTGACGTTAATACATCTTGGCTGAATGCGGGGACCGAACGCTTTTAACACAGCAGCAGCAGCATGCTGTGACTTCTTAATGAAAGCACAAGTCTTCGCAGTATGACAGGCCAAAGGGTGTTAAAAACATGTTATGTGTGCCAGGAAGGCCTTCTTTTTCAAGTTTGCAGCCAGGCGGTGTACTATATCTGGACAGAAGAAAAAGGTGTTGAATAAAATAATTAAAGGGCGTTGAGTTTAAACGTGTGAGCCTTCTGCAGTCTCTTAAACAACAAATTCAATCTACGTATTATGTTCTCAGTCGAGGTGCATTTAAAAATATTCTATTTAAACAACCTATCAGATGCCTGTGGTGAAAAAACCACAATAAGCATCCACAGTGACTGAGATCACAAGTTAATATCCACAAGGAAACCTGCTGAGAAAATTGCCTGCTTTAAAAGAGTCAAGCCCACAAAAGCTTCAATTTTGCATGGTATATGACATCAGATGAAATGTCTACTTTGCAATTGGATGGGGTTGTGAAGCATACCACAGTGCCATTTAACTGCAGGTGTGTGCAGTAATTGCTGCTGAGGAGTAGGTCTGCCCTGACAGGATTTACAACACTTAAATCGATTGGCATATTATGCAACTAATTAGGAATTTTGTTTTGTTTGCATATCCCTTTGAGACAACCCCAGGAGCTCTACCGCAGCATGAAGTTAAGCTCAAAGTCTCTGACACAAAGGCTTCCTTCAGCACAGTCTCTCCATCAACTCCCACCCTGCTGTGCCAAAACAAAGGGGAGCTGCGCTGCCTGCTTGTTTAGAATATATTACATTCTCATAAGAGTAATTACATTTCGGATAAAAGCGATCTAGAGTGCAGACCAACAGACTTTCTGAACTGCTACAGACAATTTGTACTGTCTTTGTTTTTCTTGATCATGTGTCCTTCAAGCCAGCTTTAAGCCAAAGATCACAAACCAAACTGCATGGTGACAGTTACTGATCAGGGTCCTCTGTAAAGGAAGCAGTTGCCAGTGCCACTGAAGAGTTAGGCTAATAAAGCAGAGTGTTGCATCTTTGTTGACACAGCTGCTAATTGGTTGGAACACATCATCAAGGTCTTAAAACATACTAAGCAAACAGTTATCATTGGAATTATACTGTACAGACAGATTTACAGATTATTTACAGAAGTCTGTGCAGATAAAAGCTTGAGGCACCTGTAAACACACAGTCCCAAAAACACACATTACGTACTTACTTTGACAAACTTACTAACTTTTCTTTTCGGTTACCATAAACACTCATTATATGGCTTGTGTTGCAGGACGAACACCCCAGCGACTCTTTGAGGGATAAAAAATCTACACCGGACTTCTCATCAGCTTGAGGGTAAGTCGATAATGATAATGATATGCCTCTCCCTGTCACTCGGGGTGTACCCAAGGACTAGATCCCATTACTTGTTCTGTTGAAGACTCATCTATCCTCCTTTATGCTGATGACACATTGTCCCTCCCCAGATGCAGTGCTTAGCATCACTTTAAGATAACTTCCTTAGTGTCTGATGGACCCCACTTCCAGCCTGCTATATCACCACCCTTAATGGGCTATCCAAGAACAGGTCACAGAATACAAATACTTGGGTATCTGGCCAAAACAGCACTGTCCTTCTACCATATCATATCAGCAGATGACAGTCTAAAGCCATATCTAAAAATTCAAATAACCATCATTCAAGTGTTATATATGATGACTATATACAGTATATATGTATATGACTTTTTTTTTCAAGAGCACACGCCAGAAGCCTGATGTTCTCTATACTCTACTATAAGGTATGTTTCAAAACCCCCATTCAAAACACACCATTGCACTCATTCTTTCGCCAACGTGACCTATCCAATATCCTTGTTTCATGCTCATCTACGCAACTACAGTATCTACCTACTCGTGTCACTTGTTGCAACCTCTGCTACCTAAAACCCCTGTTCTGCTCATCGTATTCTGCTGAAAGTTCATGAAGCACATATCACATTCAGTGTGACACCATTCTGGTCTGCTGCAGCCAAAGACTGTAAAGATCTGCAAAACACAGTGAAAGGACAATTGTTTTCCCAAATCAGTTTTCAAGGACTGTATTAAAGACATTCTCACGGATATATGCAGTTGGCCCCCGACTCACTGACATTTCCTAATCCTCGTCTGTCTGCTGCTTAGTGTTGTCCCCTGGATATTCTTGTTCTCTTGCTTCTGTTTTGATTTCCCTGTTTGTCTTACTGCTTGTGCATGCTGCTCTTGTTCTGTTATTGTGCTTTCGAATGCTGTTGTCTGCTGGCTACCTGCCCAAAGCTCATGTGCTGTGTGTCTTTTTTCTGATAAAGTTGTTGTCACATGTAATGTTTGATGTATGATGTATGACTGTATGTGAGTTGTGGGTGCGTGGAAAATGATTGGATGTGTGTGTACGTTTTTTTTTAACAATCCATACCCTCATCCTTCAAGAGGAACTGCTTTTTAGCCAGGCTGCCTTTCTAAATAAGAAAATGTTCTTAATGACTTACCTGGTTAAATGAAGAGAAATAAAATAATAATAACTAAAAATTGATCTGGTATAAGGCTGTATAATGCATCAATTTATATAGGATCAATTAAGGATTGGAGCACAAAGACCAACAGAGACAGACAGACAGAGACGCAGGCGCCTATCTCATTCTAACCATGTTCTAATGATTAATTTCCAATTAGCCAGAGTGCCAGTTTATCCTCATAACTTTCTCTTGCAGCTTTAACCAAGATGAAGTTTCCAATTAAATATTTCTGAGGCTAAATCAATTTCTGGCGGCAAGTGAGACAGAGTCAGTCAATAAATTCATTTAACCAGGTGACAAAGACCACTTAGACATTTTCAAAAACAGACTTTCACACCCTTTCCATACACATCAACACAAATGAAATTACTAAGAATTAAAGCAAGGAAAATAGGTTTAAAGCACAGCCAAATGTCTCCAGGTCTCCCAACTCTGTTTAAATAAAGCATTTCAAAGTCTGGTTATGATTGAAGGTGTTTACTGTCTAATATGAGGCACACAGATATCCAAGCCCCCACTTTCCTCTACAGTCCCACACTATCTGAGTGACATAGGGCTATTCCATGTGCATCACATTAGAGTCTGTTAAAAATTCATATGAGAAATTCAAATCTTTTCAGGGTTCCTGTGTCAACCGGTCACTGACAGGTTTTAAAGGAAAGGTTGCCGTGTGTCGTGGTCCAAGTTTCCCAGCAATCTCATATCCAATTTTCTCCATGCTGCTGAATTCTGCCATACAGGCTTTGATCTGATCTCTTTTCTCTTGTAGACTTGTAGAATAGTTTCCTCAGCTATTACTGTAATGTAATGAATCGCTAGAATTTTCATTTGACTGGTTTTACAGCTTCGATGACGAGCTCCAAATCAAACAGAGATCAAAACTGTCAGAATAGCAATGAGTCATGTACAACCACAGAACTAGAGAGCAGATACACTGACTAGACAAATCCAGGTTACTGCAGAGATCTTCTGTTCATTTGCCATCAAAGATCTCCTTGGTTTGTCTCTCAAAGTCCGTTCAGGTTTTGCAGCAGTAAGATGAAATACCCTTTGAAGAGGTCTCTCACATAAAAATCATCCTAGACCAGAACAGAAAGCCTCTGCCTCTAAAAGGTCTGACAAAATTACTTCTATCAGAGTTTCTAATATGCAAATAAATGCAGAAATCTGAGGGTAGCAATTCATAGTCCAAGATGGGAGAATGAATGCAGGTGAAGTTGTCTATTATTTCAGACCTCTTGGGACTGTGAGAATGATGACTGTCCTGCATCACAAACAAAAAAGAAAGTACTGTGACCTTGTTAAAGCACCCCAAAAATTGGGTGTATTAGGCTTTCTTTAAGCTTAAACAGGAAGCCAAAAGACTCCTTCATGTCCACTCATGGGACTGGGCTCTTTCTGGAATCCACAATCCTCATCTGGTCTTTACAGTGTTGCAGGTGCTCCAAGTTCTCTCCACAAAAAGTGCTCTAGTTTGGTAGACCAGGCACAGTCTAGGCGCGGCGCACCTGCACCACGCCAACGGGGTGTGTCCAGGCGCACTTTGGAAGTTTGGTACACCGTGCACCCTGGCGTGAGTACTCCCCTTTCCCACCTCCGTCCCTCCTACCGGCACAAGTGGGAAAGAAGGAGGAGAGAAGGCATGGAGTGGGTTTAACACAGCTGAGTCAGATCTTCACCAATCAAATGAGCTCCTCTCCTCACCTTCAAATGCGTGTGGTGAGGCGTACTGCAAGCAGCTTTCGGCGCACCTTCGGCGGAGCTTTTGAGCACAAAACTATCACTGCGCCAAGCTGAATCCGTGACGCCTCCCCCTGCTGCACCGCCACACCTATCTTGGCACACCTCAGTCTACCAAACTGCCGAACTGACCACGCGCCACACGCCAGTGTACCAAACTTGGACTGCGCAGGCTGCCCCGCCCTACGCCACTGCCCAAAGTCACTAGATGGTTGACCGACCTCCCAGCTGTCAGCAGACTCATCCCCACCAGAGACAAGCCCGAACGAGGGTTCAAAAGCTTGACACAGTAATGACTGGAGGTGCAGCTTAACAAATCAGGGATCATATTAACACTGCAGCAACATGGTGCAGCTTTTGTACGATCATACGAGTTCAAAGTGCTACAGCCACAGGGAGAATGACAGCAAATCTCAGCTGCCATTATTACAGGGGATATAATGGACAGAACCTATGAGTGTTTTTTTTTCTTTCGAACAAACCACTTACAAGAAGTAAAGATTCTGGGATGTGTGGTTCACATTCAGCTAGAATGACTCTCAGACCACCACTCAAGGTGGTCTCAACAATCAGACTTCAATCTGTCTGAAATGCTTCTTGGATGCATTTGCACTTAGCTTTTTTTTTTTTGATCAGATAGCTATCTGCTGTAAGTGTCAGTGATTTCAGCACTAAGTGTCTGAGGTTAAAAATGGAAGCCAAGTAGTTTGATTACCTAAACTCAACCAAACATCCACCATTAGATCAGAAACATTGATGGGTTTTGAAACGGTCATACAGTCCCTTTGGAAGGCATTGGCATACATCATGTTTTCTCATTATGTATGACGACTTGTTGCAATGGGTAAGGATCAGTTATCTGTCTCTTTCACACATGAATACACAAACAGAAAGAGGGAGAGAGAGAGGGAGACAGAAGAGCATGAAATGAAACTTGTAATAGGTGTTGTATTGCTTCCCGAACTGCAGAAAGTCAACCCTGGAGTAAACCAAGGAAGATTTCTGCAAACAAAAGTGTTTCTGATCAGACTCACTGTGGGTCATGTGCTCTTCACGCTTGATGCTGTTGTCGGCAATGTAATCCAACAACTTGTCTGTGATTGGCTGACGGGTGGTGGGGGAACGATGGCCGACACTGCTGGTGTGGAAACTGCAGCCTAAGGGCGTGAATTGATTTTGGAAAGAATGACAGATGTACACTCGCTTGATTAAAGATTGAATGGGTGTGTATTATTCCCACATGTGGGTGTGTTAACCCCAGGAAATCGATTACATTTCGGAGGCTGGCAAAATGAAACCAGCTGGTCCATCCTTTGCAAGTGGAGGTCCTTTGTGATTTGTTATTTACTCAAGTACAATATTTGTTTTGTAATTTAGTGTTTAAAATATCTGCAATTGGATTGTGCTTTGACAGCTAAGCATTTAAAGGCAATAACTGTGGCTGACCCTGTTTGGAAGAGCAAAATAGTAAAACAGTAAATAGTAAAACGATTACCCGAACTGTCTGTTGTAAACACCAATCACACTTTACAGACTGACTTTTTGTTGGTCTATGAGGTATAATTGTGGTGAGTGCAATGTAATCATATCTGATAGAAATGATGAGCAAAACTACAAAAATAAGACCGGACAAAATGAACTATATGACTGTGGCTTTTACCTCAAACTTGCAGCTCTAATGGCAAGAGCAGCACAGGTGGCTGTAGACTTTGCTGCCACAATAATGGTGACAAGAGGTACAGTATGTTGCCATCCAGGGACCAGACTCATGGGGTAACTGTTGTCAGCGAGGCTGGTACCTATTGCTCAGGGAGACAGAGTCAAGCACTAAGTTCTTTTAAGTAGCAATGCTGCTGCTGCATTTGTGAGGACAAATTAGAAGGAAATCATTATGTACATTCGGGATGTGCACTTGAGGCCAGTCACGTATTTATGCAGATGTATTGTAGAGTTTGTGTCTCCCTTGTTACCTATCAGGCTGTCTAAGCAGCACTCAGGTGTGACTGGCCCGTTAAGGAGGATGGCATGTGAGGAACAACATGAACATCTGTTGTACATGGGATATATGGATGAATCTATTGTTTTGTTGATGAGAGTGAGTTATATGACAGAAGAGAGAAACTGTTGACAACTGGTGGGCAGCTGTATCATATTTATATCTCTTACCATGACTTATAATTTCTCATGGACATCTGCTCATGTTCGTGTCATTTCTAAACAAACTGACATTTTATAAAAGTGAACTCTTTCTGAAACAAGCAGAAAAATTGTATTAGTTTTAAAGGTGCAATCTGTGAGATAGTTGATTAGTGAGTCTCATTTCCAGGTCGTCAAATACTGACGCCTTGGGTGCGGCTCAAGGGTGGGATCACATGACCTGGGAACAAGAGTTAACAATCAACTTGCAATTTGTTACAATTTGCATCGTTAAAAATAAGAATTCTAAAAATTACAAATGAGAGGTAAAATGAAGTGTTGTTGTGTGTTGGCTGTCCACTCCATGTGAATGTCCTCCCTGATTTTGCATGCTGAATGCACACGGGAAACAGAGGAGAGCTGTGGGGGAGTGAGAGCAGTTGATTGATGTCGGTGTGATGTATGGAAGATACAGCACAAAGCACACACAGCTCAGTGTAGGAGGACTATTGGAAGTAACATACTGTACAGCTCTTGTACTATAATGAGTGGGATGTACTGATGAGCATACTGCACCCTAAGTGTAAATGTAAGGCAAACACTCCACTGAATGTAGTGCAGAAAAAAAACAGAGAAGGTGCATTAATGTATGCAACGCTGGAGAGCCAATTGAACACATTAGTCACTGTTTGGTGACTATAATGATACTTCTCCTATGGGGAAAAGGAAACCAGCAAGCAAGAGTTGTAATTTCCACACCTTTTTTTTTTTTTCTTCACTCAGCTGTGCTCCTCAGGGTGCTGGTGAGGAGATTAGGATTTATTGACACGTGCTAAAACCTTTTCCATTGTGAACACAGGTGGCATGAAGACAGATGAGGGAAAGAAAGGTACAGGAGTGAGAAACTACGAGGAGGCAAAACAGTTCTGCATCAAACAACAGACAAATTCTGATGAAAGAAAAAAAATGAGACAGCATTAATCATGGCACACGGTGAGTCACGTCTTTGTTTTTGTTTTTTAGCTTAATGTAGTACTTCACTTGAATGGGGTTTTGTTTGAATAGGATCAAGCAGGGAAAGCTATTACTCTGAAAGCTGAATCTATCAACCTCTGCACACTTATGTTGAAAAAACAGTCTGCAGGGATACAGTAAAAAAATACGCTTACTTCACTGAGACCTGTCTCTTTAGCACATGAATCCTTCAGAATTATGACAGCTGAAGAGAAATGTGCTCTTCAATATTTCGGTAGGGGAAAATATTGATCTTAAATTGTTCTTACCCATATGTAAACCGAAATTTTTCATAAGCAAGGCAAGGAAATAGCAGCACACTTTATGAACATAACTAATTTAATGGTAGCAATTGTTTCCCCCTGTGTAACAAATCACAGGTCAGTAAACATCTTCCACAGCTGTCACAGGGATGAATAGACGGCAGTAATGAGAACATAAACAATCATGGATCAGCAGGCGCTAATGGCCATAACTTTATGTAAGTGATTGTTTCAGCAAGCTGCATTCAGCATTAATTGGCACACACTGTTGGACTTTTTTTTTTTTTGTAACTTTGTGTAGGTGGATGCAACTCAAATTCAAGAGCCAGGCGGTGTTTTGAGTTCACTGTATCTTCTAATATTCTATCTCCATGTCATCTACCATAACAATTGCAGGATATTTTACTTGAGTTTGCAGATGTGGAAATCATTAATAGCTGAAAATATTGTTGTTAAAGTCACTCTGTTGGTATAGTATTAGTATAAATGTGAATATACAGCTTAATTACCACTCATTACAGATTTAAATAGCTAGCCAAACACATATCACTAAACTGTGAAATGTGCAGGAAATTGTATTTGTTCACTGAAAATGCTGATAGGGTTGAGGGCTATCTCAAGTATTAATTTAACATCATGTCCACCACATTCTTTTAAAAAGCAATTCTTGCCTCAATGGGCACCATGACAAATACATTTTTCCAGCTTGAAAGAAATTGAAAGACAAAAAATAGCATTGCCATTTATGAGAATAAATGACACAATTAACACCCGATTTCATGGCCATATGTTACTGCCGGAAAGTGCTTAACAGTTCATCAAACTGGAGGTGGTGGTGAATAATGCTCAGCAACCCCCTCCCCTGGAAATTACCTTTATTTACTGCAACAGTAAATAACTTTTAGAGGAATGTAATTCTGTCCTGATTACGTTTTATATCAACACAATGAGGAAATGTTACAAACGTGTCTGTATGCCCACCACCCATATTGACCACTATCCATGATTTGAAGCACTTTATTCCAAGGAGCCAACATTGCCTGTGAGCATAATTCAGTCAATAATCTGCCTTTAAGTCAACATAACAATTTAGCAGCATATCGATGTAGACAGGGTTGTCCTCAGTGCGTATTCAAGAAGGTGAGAAAATGGGGCGCTCGGTTAGCGCGGGCACCCCATGAACAGAGGCTATCGTCCTTGCTGCAGGGACCCCAGTCGAATCCCACACTGCGCGGTAATTTCCTGTGTGCCACTCCCCCCCTCTCTGCCTCCCTTTTCCTGTCCAATCTTCAGCTGTCCTGTAAATAAAGGCATAAAAGCCCGAAAAAATATACTTTAAAAAAAGAGAGAGAAAAGAAAAATGAGAAAATGAGAACAGACAATGAACCTTTAATGAGTATCAAAGAGAAGAGTAATTAAAAAAACAATAATTCCAACCATCAATTATACAGTCAAACATGAAGCCACACAGGTCCAGAGTGGTTCAGAGTGGCTTGTTGTCAGACTGTACCCACAACAGTCTAGTCCAGCTCCTGTGAGACTAATCAATCCCTCTCCCACTGACTTACACCCTGTCAGCCACACTCCACTCCCCGGGGGAGATGTTTCTCTCTGGAGCTCCATCACAGTCAGCTGGAGACAAAACACTCTGAAATCAGACACCAAAACTCACAGACACTGGGGAATTTATCCTCCAACAGAGACTCCAGACTTCCCTCGACTTAACTTGAAAAAGGGCCAACGACGAGTCAAGCTGGTGTCATGTTCCAGTAACCATGGTTCTGGTGAATTGCTGAGACATCTGGGTTTCTGGGATAAAACTGGGCCACATTTGGATGACGTTTTCTTCTCTAGGATGTATAAATGACTGTGTTTCAATGGGTGGCAATATTTTTAATTAATTCAATTCAAACATTTTAATCTTCACAAAGATGCTATCAGCCTGGCTTGGATTTCAAAGAACAAACACTTTTCTAAAGGTTGATAAAAGTTGGTCCGTTCATTCATCAACTGATAAAAACTGGGCTGAAAGTCCAATGATGCAATTAAATAAGTAAAATAAACAAAGTGTACATGGTCTCAGCTCTGCTGCTAACACGATTCTGAGTTATATAACAAATCTTAGCCAAACGGGAATTTGGTTTTGAACATTATTCTAGACATAGTTATTATTAAATTAGTATTTTAGATGTTTCTGAAATGCTTCTTTAAGTTTCTTACACACTGCATGGCAAAACTAGTCACATCAAAAGGATGTTGCTACTTTGATAATTAGATATGCAGTTACATTGAAAAAATGCAAGCTTTGCCCTTTTAATTAACATTTTAAAAGCCCAATAACAGACCAGTTTATTAAAGAGCTTATCTCATCCTTTACTTATCAGAGCAGTTAACACAGGGACAGGGAGGGGGTATTCTAATTGAAACTTAATAATTTCAATTAACAGAATATGTGCCAAAGGAAATAGTGATTGTAATAGAGAGGCCTAGACGCAAAGGTGAAAATATTACAAGACACAAGCCAGATTCCATAAAAGATACAAAAATGAGACCTGTTGTCAAAATTAGCAAGGCGTTACACTCAACTTAATAAAAATTTTAAAAAGCTGTTGGATTTTAGGAGGAGCCCTCTCCATGGATGGGAGATCCACAGTCTGGAGATAAAAAGAGCTCATTTTATTTCCGTAAGACAGCAGACCTCCATTCTCCCCGCTCTGTCAAAAATAAATGACTTTCCTGGCAGGACAGGTGGGAGTCGTAATAGAATGTAGACACAGTAATGGAATGTAGTAATATGAAATGGTTCCATTTCATAACAATGCCGTCCAACCCCATGAATAAGTCTAAAGTGAAGAGGATAGGAGGCGAGGATTTTCAGCCTGAGCTTAGCAGATGAGCAGGCTTATTGAAAGTAATAACCATGCGAGTTAAAGGTCCAATGAAAATGGCCTATATCCAACTAAATTACTAATTTCATCAGCTCCTCCATGTGAGAGCTCTCTTTTTTGGGGGGCCAAATGGACTGGGATAGAAGTAGCCGCCATCCCTTCTTCATCTGAATGGGATTCCACAGGGAACTAACACACACACATAATACAAACTGCAGAATGCGAGCACAAAAAAATTGCCTCACATTATGACTTTAACTGTTGAAGCGTTCTGTTCCTGCACACCAAGATTACAGCCCTCACCCAAACCCCTGTGCGTCAATGTTGTCAGCTCTAGATGTCACAATTCTCATCCCGTGACTACCGATGCCAGCTAATTTGCGACAAAGCATTGCTCTAATGGCCTTCATTTATGACTCAGTGAGGTTTGGGTAATGAAAGTCAAACTGGGAGAAGTAAATCTTGTTATTTCTCAGCATCATTTCAAACTGAGGCCCCTATTGTGATATAAAGGTTGAGTGACCACTGCTGTGACATTGGCCACAGTGGTCACCAACAGGAGAAAAGCCTAATATGAAAAAACTTCTTTTCTTTGGAATCCACTGATCCTCCTACAGTGCAAGAAGTGGACAAAATAATAACAGTGCACATAAAATATCCTGCATTTTAGTACATGTAATACTAGTGGATTACATATAAGACTCAGAGAGGGCCAGTGGGAGCAGATAGGCCCATTTATCAAATGGGAAAATGATTTCAGCTGAAAGTCCAAGGACACTATTTACCCCTGATAAAACTCAACAAGTTGGGCTACATAGGTGTAAACAAACTGTGGAACATGGTCTTTAATGCCAACGAGAAAACTCTGCAAGGGGAAAGCCTCAAAATAGAACTAATATCAACCAACGAAGCCAATGCAGAATTAGGCTTGTTTTAGAAATCTCCTTGGAGAAAACAAAGCAATATTACAGCTGACTTTCGACTGAAAGATAACAACCCCACCATGCTACATGTATCATCATACAATATATTGAGCTTAAGACTAATAGCCATGCCACAGTGTAGACAATAAGCTACTGTGCTTTCTGTTGCTTCAGGAGCTCTTTCATTGCAACATTCTCATGTTTATTGTGATGATACTGACTAAAAAATACACATGGGATGGAAATATGCGCAAAAGTAAGGCTCCATAGTTCATTACTCCTCTCCCGTGTGCTTTCAGTGATGAATCGTTGTCATTACCTGGAGAGAACAGAGAGAAGAACCAATCTTCAGATGAGCATATATTCTTCTTCAAGACTTCAAGAATGAATAATAGATAATGACCTTTTCCATACACTTGCTCTGAACTGCAGGTGTCCAGTTTTAACCAGATATTTCTGTGGTCTCGGCTGCAAACACACATTGACATCTGGACAAAAAGAGAATCTTTCCACACAGATGAATAGTTATTACTACATAAAACTCAAAGGGGAACGTGCTGTGCTCTTATGAATTTATAATATACACAAGGACCCAGGCAACACATCCATGTTAGCTCCACATGGGTTAGTGATGGGCTGGCATTCTGGCAACCAAACCAGCCAGTAAAGTGCTTTCTCTCTTCAACTCTTAAGGCACAGGCCAACGGTTTGATCAAGTAAGATTCATAAATTACTTGATGTAGGAAGTGGAGTTAGACATTTCATCACTGTCAGTGTTATGTTATGCATGTTGCTGTCTCTTTTTTTTTGTGAGCATGCATCAGAACAAATTCCTATTGAACAAGAATGATTGATGACTCCAATAAAGTCTCAAAACTGATCACAATCAAGTTCAGTTCATATCAAGCGTACTCCTGTTTTGTGTTTGAAGAGTAAATTAATATAAGCCTTTGAATATAAGCTTTTGCTGGATATTCTGTCTCTGCTGACCAAAGACTTATTTTTATATATGATAAAACATGCAGCATGGATTTTATTGTGTGTACATTCATTATGGAATAAGAAATCTGCTTTGTCTTGGAAAGCATGTACACGTTTTCCACATTTTAAAATATTTTTCCAAACTTAAACACTTAAATTCCTTCTCAGCAGCCAACTAGTACACAATAACAAGAACAGTTAGGAGCATTATATTTTATGGAGAATGCCTCTTAAGTTTAAAACATTTATACCTCACCTTTTCTTTTCACCTGTACATTCAGGCAAATATGCTCCAGATTTCTTTATCTGCAGTAAAAGCACACATTACGCAAAAATTGTCTGTATGCATGTACAGTACTTCTGCAAGAAAAAAACTATTCCCAATGGTGAGTGGACAACATGACATCTCAGTGTCACAGTCCTCTTTGCCATTCCCACTGCACTACAGTTCATGGCTGGAATTTGAAAAGCTTCTGATTTTACGGCTGCATGGCTTCAAGTAGCCGGTTCATGTTACAGCAGGAAGTCTGCAATGCTAAAGAATTAATCGCAGCATTTTCCTCAACAGTGAAGATCAAGACTCTCCACTGGTGAGAGAGTCTGACATTAGGGAAGACATGAAAAATTCATGAACTCCATCTCTCTGCTGGACCCTTGGCATTTTGTTGGCAATTCAATGCCCTTAAAAGTAAGATGAAAGAAACTTCTCTGCGTCATTGTTAGTCTGTTTTTCTTTGTAATTTGTGTGAATGAAACCTTACAAGATATAAGATTCAAATGATATTGTTGTTGAGGCACACCATGAATCACCACAGAAGCTATGATGACGACTTTCTTCAAGTGATTGCACATCAAAATGAAAGGAGGATTGGATCAGTGTGAAAGAAAATCAGCTGCTTTACACAGAATAGTACATGGAACATTGAGAAGCTGATTCATTGACACGCCAGCATCAACACAGACTTGCCTGGACTTTCAAGCCATGCTTCACAGGAACAAAGACTTTCCAAGTATGTCTTCCTTAGGTGGGAATGCTGTCATTATAGCCAATTGGACCAGATGCTGGAGGAAAAGAAAGCCTAAGAGGTCCCATGTGAGGTGCTTCCTTCAAGTTATGAAAAGCAGAGAGGCCAGTGTTTGATGCCATCCCCTGGGTGCCACGGGTGACATGAAGAAACCATCATCAACCATCGAGATGATGGAAATTCAGTCCCTTTAAGTCCTCAAATGTTTCCCCAAGATATGCATCTAAGTGTCTGAATGTGAATGTGCTTTCCATCAAGTGCACCAATGCTGATTGGATGAAAGTCCTCTGAAACAGTATGGCCTTCTGCTGCAGTCCTTGGAGTCTGAGAATACCCAACAAAGAAGTCCACACATTAATTATGCATGCTGGCATGTGCAGTCCTCTTGCAAATAAGGTACGAGCTCATACTGTTTGCATCTATGTAATATAGTGAAGTCGCACGGCCTGTTTAAGTCAGACGAAGACTGATGAAGGAGAGGGAACTTGTGCACATACGCTTGGGGTAAATTATTGATACAGAAGTCCTCAGCTTTACATATTTTTTGAATGATACAGTACTTCATGAATTTTCAGAATTGTAATAATCAATCTGTCTTCCAATCCACTTTCTTTTTTTCTTTGTTACTCTCTTTCATTTACTTTCCATTGGTTTGAATTTTTTCTTGTTTTACCTATTGCTTTTATTCGTTCCTGTCATAGGTACCTTTGCCTTGTCTCTGTCTGTTCTTATGTTAATTTGTAAACTGTTAGAAAATCAGGTACATGCCAGCTGATTCTTGTCTGATTAATCTTTACAATGTGAAAAACATAGCCACAACATATACTGAGTGAAAATAGTTTGTAGCAGGTGCTTAAAAAAATAGGAAGTTAACAGGTCTATTTATCTAATTGGCATTACTCACCAGAGGCTATAATTCCTTGGCAACAGGTCAAATAAAGCTTTGGCTAATTGAGTAAAAGTGATAGTTATGCTCTTGCCATATTATTACTGCCAACACCTGCACCAACCCACACAGGAACACTCTATCATTTATAACCAGATGGACCAAAAAAAGAAAGAGTGTATTGTCCAATGTGTACTTTAAAAGTTTTATCATAAATAAAACAATGATTGGGTTTGGTAACCACTATGATTGTACATATAACATGTAATTGGTATTGAGGAAATTGCTTTGTTTTTCTTATTATTTCCCGAATAAACAGATGAGACATTTCCACCACCCACAAGGATGAACGCAGGATGACATATCCTTATAAATCAAAGCAAGGCCTTCCCCAAAAAACCTTTTACATCACTCTTCTCCCTTTGTATGCAGGTAACACATGTACCTGCCCTTGTGCCTAGTCTTGCTTGAGGGTGTCGTCAGTCAAGGGGATAAAAAGAGCGAGCCAAAGACAGTGATCAGATTAAACACATTTCCTCTGTAAGACAAAAAGGTGAGTCTGGCCTAGAGGGGGAAAAGGAAAAAAAAAACTCCTCCTCTACATCGTGTTTCTGCCCTGGTGGTCGGTTCAAGTCAAACGGCAGATTGCAGTATTCACTGTCAGACGTGGACATGCACTGGCCATACACTGACCCTGGCATGTATACTGGTATTGAATTAAGAGCTTGTCAAAGAATCCTGGCACACACTGTCGTACCTTATCCACATATTTGTCTTTCATTCTGCTTGCAGATAAAAACCCTAGAAGGATAGCAGTGCAGGCAATGAATGTGATGACTTTAATTACTTATCTAATCTAATCACAGCAAAGGGCTGTGAAGTGTTTGAAAAAGAAGAAGAAGGGGAAAAAAAGACTTTTATATTCAGTTTTATGTTTACAACTCTCCTTCTTTATATCAGCTTCAAGCATCCATGTGTGTGTGTGTTTTCCACACATGTGCAGCTATTACACAGTTTTGTCCTGGGAAATGCAACATGTAACTTATGACATTTCGGCATTTGTTTGCATAAAATTAGCCCATCATTGTAAATCAGACATAGCAGATTAGGCTTTCTGACAGCGCGTCCAAGAAGTTGGTTTGGAGAGCTTCATTTCCAGACTGTGTGTTGAACATCTGAGAGATCCTTTTAGAGATTAAGCTTCTGTGCATGATATCAGACTGAATCATTAGCATCCCCATCCCTCCCTGCTGTCTTTTGTGGTCCCAATTACAAAACCTTGAATATCCAGCCCAGCTCTCCCTCTTGACAATCGGCTTGCAGGGCCGTGGGCTTTGCTGCGAGCTCCTAGCTGAGCACTACAATCAAGTGCCTTCAAAATTAGCTCTCTAATTGTCTTCATATGCAACAGAAGATCCAGCCAACAGTCTTGAACACAGCATCATGTTTGATGGCTCAATCAGTGCACCTTGCTGAAGGGAAGAACTCGCCTTTAATATGGTTTTAGCTTAATTAGCAATAATAGTATTTAGTTTGTGTGCAAGAGAGAATAGGCTTACATTCATTAATTGTATAGATTGTAAAATTATCAACTGATAAAATGTCACTGTGCCATTAAACTATTCCTCAAAGAGGACATTATACAACTGGCTATTCAGAAAATCATATTTTAACAGGATTTTCCTACCGGCTTACATGATAAAACAATCAACTGGTGGGGTCATATTATGTTAAGAGTAAGGGCATTAGACACTATGCAAAAACACAGTGAAACTTTGAATGCTGAAGTCCTTTCTTTGATCATACTTAATACGTCTCTAAGAGGATTAAACTGTCATATTAGATAGATTTGCCTCTGAGGGGATAAATACAAATCCTCCAAGTCTCAGCAGTGAAATCTGTAACCTTTTCCCTGCCACACATGGCAGCGTTACTGAAAAAAGCAAGCCCTCCGCATTAGCTTTGCCACCTCTTGTCATGTATTATACAGCATGTCAAAATTCACTTGTGAGAGTAAAGGATCTATAGTCCTGCCAAAATATAGTCCTGCCAAAATTTATATATATATATACATATA
>JBCAUF010000052.1:9539305-9549719 GCA_038406115.1 Haemulon aurolineatum | reverse complement strand
TTTTTTTCAGTGCCACTGGTTTTCAGTTTCAACTTTCTGTCACAGTTTTGGTGTAGAGGTTTGAGGGGAGACGCCAGGTGTGATTTACATATATGTCATTCTTCTGGACTCAAGGTCCATGACAGAGCCTCTGACATGACCACACGTATAGCATACAACAGCGGCTTCCAAGATCACCACAAGTTCACCTGACACCCCCAGACAGCAAGTATTAGCCTGTTTTGTGCAGGAAACAAGCACAAATGTTAGCTAATGTCAGCTATCACAGTGAACACTGCTTTCCAACGAACAGCAAATCACTGTTTCGGGTACATACAGTAACAGCATAGGCATCTTTTATTTGGAATTACATAGGCTATGTACCATGTGAAAGAAAGCCGATTCAGACAGGTGAAGCTGAGGGGGTGGATGAAATGCCACCTAGCTCTTGTGACAACCCAGAGCAGCAGCTGGAGCGGGCTGAGTTATGTGTCATTTAAATGGCATGTCAGAGTGTGTAAAATGATGACTGGTTTACTGAAAGGTGTGCACTATGGTGGAGCAATGAGCCTGAGTCAAGAGGTATTTTCTGACTGAGCCACGCTGACTATCAATGAACGATGTTGAATATGTTGGCTCCACGGCCGTGAGCTGTATTTGTAAGCAAAGTGAATTCTGGAGATGTTGGAAATGCAACCAAAATACAAACAAGCAGAATCACACCCCAAACTCTCACACAGTTAGTGAGCCTTGTTATCTGGCAGCAGTTAATGTCTTTGTTTGTGGACTGCACAAACTTTTGATTCGCAGTAAGTATAAGCAAACCATTAGGGTTTGATTATAACATTGTGGAACATGTCTTACCAGATGTGGGGTGAGAGGATGAATATCAATTAAATAAGTGGTAGGACAGATCTGGGATGCATTTTGTGGTATCTTGATTGTCTAGTTCGCCACTAAATACATCCAAGAATTATCTGGGCTTTTTTCAGTGACATCAATGGGAAAAGCCAGCACCACGATGAAGAGATGTATCTGTTGATGGTCAGTTATTAGCTTCAGTGTATAAGGGGAATGTTGGTTAATCCACAATGTCTCATTTTCCTACACCCGCTACAACTCTTATGCACATGGAAAAATTACAAATAAGACCGTTTTTGGAGCTGTCAAAAATTAAAATTTGATTGAGCTACAGCCTTTATGTGCCAGCTAAACGCATACATGAGATTCCTCTGTATTGAACATACGGCAATAACATTAAGCTAGATCATTCGGTATGACTCCCTCGGGGGGACAAAAGGGGGAAATATTTGGCCTGTTTTTTTTACCAAAAGTATGTGGGACTGTTTGAGAGGAGGGCGAACAGCCTGATCAGCCTAATTGTCATTGTGTTGGTCTTGCTATGATAAACTGTTTAGAGCATGACCACATGATAGAGTGTGCAAACCGTGGAAATACTGTAATCACTACTGCCCACAGCGAGTCAATCAGTCAGAAAATCCTAAGCCTACCGTAAGCAGCAATAGCCGAATTAATCACCTGGAATAAAGTAAGGTCTGCATTTTCCGTTTTTCATTTTTCAATGCGACACAAAGAAAACAAGACTTGCGGTGATGATTAAGCACACAGTATTCGACACCTAATAAGTTTGAGATCTGATAGATGGTCCAGAGAGTGGGCAGAAAAATAAACTGTTTCCAGCCGTGTTTGGTGCTCAACAACCAGCTGCTGGTGTAACAGGAGAGCAATGCCAGGAGGCAGTGGAAGGCATGATCTCTGTTATTGTTACTGAAGTGTTAAACCGTGACAACACATATAAAAGCATGCGCTTCACATGCTGCCCCATCTTTCTCATCCTCTGTCTTTTCTTTTTGGCACAGTTGTATCATTTGTACCTGCCCTCTGGCTACATGGCAGCTGCCCCTGTCAGAAGCTGATTTATGACTTAATTCTGTTTTCACTGATGCATATTCAAAAAAAAAAAAAAAAAAGACACACCGCTTACATCGGAGCCAGGGAGCAGACATTTAATTGCTTTTGATTGCAGTGTAATTAAATCTTTAAAAACTGCAAAATGTTACAATACAAGCAGAAATACCGAACACCATGACACACTGACACTTCAGTCAATGTTTTCAACAACGCAGGAGGCCAAGCGAGCTACAACAAATTACAAACAGAAAACTTGCAATACTAGCATCAGCCAAATGACAGCAGCATCTATCACAAAACTTTATTAAAAAGCCACACATGTATACCCTCCGCCTCATAAACACAAACGGCATTTACACACCCGGACCTGTGCACTTTGCTCAGCCATTGTGTTAATCCCAAATGTTATTTCTGAAGGGGACGAAAGAGCCCACAACACCAGCAGCTGTTCTCACACGATTTGTCGCCTGACGCTGACATGACCTGCTGTCTGCTCAGTGTGATTGCATGTGTGCGTGTGTGTGGGTGTGTGTGTGCCTGTTCACTTATCATTCCATGCAAACTCCATATGAACTGCTGACGTCAAAAGTTTAGAGTTGAAGTATGAAACATGCTGAAACAAAGATTTAATCCTTGGTAAGAATACTTAAAAATACTTTAAACTAACACTAATACCAGAAAGTTACAAATACAACTTACAACCCCATCATTCTGTTCAGCTTGTATAGTTTGGTAACAGAAGTGAGTGTTGGCAGACTTTTGACACAGCAGTGAAAGCACAGGTGCAATCGATATGGCTGCATCCCAGTTTGCTCTCCCAGTTTCAGGGCCCTGCTATTATGTAGGCGTATAACGGGTCAGTGGAACATTACTAATGTTATCGCCGCCACCTGTGCCTCCCCTGCTATGACAAGTGAAAATGTGTGCTGTGAAAAAAAAAAAGGTATATTCCCAGCAAGGGAGAGAGGTCAAATGAACCAGAATAACTGATAACACTGTGCAGGACCTTATTATTGAAGAATTTGAATAATAGGCTGTGAAACCACAGATACCCAGTGTGTGTGTGTGTGTGTGTGTGTGTGTGTGTGTGTGTGTGTGTGTGCGGGCACCTTGTCCTGTCACTCTTCATTTAGTTAGGGCCTGCTGCAGGTGAGGCAACACTGACACAAAATACAGAGATTTTGAGAGAGGTTTGTTTCATGAATCTGTATGGAACGCATGAGAGCAATTCATTTCAAACTCATAATGCTGAAAGTTTCAACAGTTGATAATGCTGAAGAATATTTCACGAAATACAAACGCACTCTGAGCCATATGAATAATGAATGGCTGTCACGATAGAAGCAGGATGTCAGCCTCTGTGGCTTCATCAAACAGGACACAACGAGAAGTAGTGCACCGCTTTGCAATCTGCACCGTACTTTGTGTCCTAGTTCCCGGCGACTGCGAGCCAATAAGGCTTTTCTCTTAGAACTTATCATAGAGGGAAAAGCACAGGTGTTACTAATAACGTTAACGATGGCTCTGCCCTATGCAAGTGTGCCACCAATCCATGACGGTCTTTAGCCATCGTTAATTTCATTATTCACACCTGCTTCTCGTTCTGTGATATGTCAAGATGTCTTCTGTGAAAAAGGTCCATGTAGAGGAAAGTTACCGTAAGAAACTGGATGTTGATGAATACGAAAAGGATGAAAAAAAAAAAATCAAAGGTACTGTAAAATACACCCTGCTCTTAGGAAAGGCTTTGGTGGCTTTTTGTATGTTCTTCTAACTTTGATCATGTCCTTATTTGGAATGTGAAAAAACTAGAAAGGAGCTTTAAAGTAATGTTTTGTTTGTGTGTGAAGGGATGGTTAGTAATGACATTAAATATAAACTGGCAATGGTTAAGTGTAGTCGGTGCTGGCAAGAAATGCGCTGACAACATTCGAGCATGGCTTCCCCGCTTTCAGGGGAGGAATCTAATGGCAACTCGGTGGAAAAGTCGACACCTTTCTGAAACGAGCGGGGTAGCTGCATTTTAACTTTTAAACAGGCCCTTTTTTTTAATGAGAGAGCATTACTCATTAAAGTCGTTTAACATTTCAGGTGCTTGTTCCGAGTCCTGGAGATCTCAGCGGTGTCTCACCATTCAAGCTTGATAAAGGTCTCCCACGTTGAGCATAAGATGTAGGCTACTGTTTCAGTTAGTGCGTCAGGAAAGCGCTTTAAAACAGTTCAATTTTTGTCTAACAAGGGACGGCAGCTGAAAAACTCCACAGTACCACACACTTATATAACCTGAAACCATTATCATCATACATTATGTTGTATATCTAACTAAGAGCTAGCTGGACTGTAGAAGGTGGGTGTTAACTGAATGACAAGTTGACCCGCTACAGTTTCAGCACTTGCATACAAATACACTCACATCAGCTGATCGTGTAGAGTAAGGTTTTGTAGTATGTAGGATTAAGGGAAGCATATCTCAAGCAGCAGTTCCACTTTACAGTGCTGACATCTGAGGATCCTTTCAAAGGCCAGATGCTGCAGCTGACACATGAAACAGACAGACCTTAAAAAAAGACATAAAACTGCACCATATCAAGGTGTCAGATAAGACGGAGAGAGAAGAGGAGATTTTCTTTTCTTTCACAAACTGTCAACTGCAAAAACTTTCTATACAATGCACCAGATACTGCTATCTCAGTGCAGTTTCTGTCTGCAGTTCGTCTTTTCACTTTGTATGTCGCTCGCTCTTATCATTCCTTTGTTTGTCTTCATAGTAATCCGACCATGTATTTGATTTTTACTTTTTGAGATTTAAAATATTTTCCCTTTTGTCAGAGCATCCATCCTCAACTTTATGCCAAAACAATAAACAATGGAACAAAAAATGGCAGAAGAAATGCAGACCTGGACTATAGAGGAGAGAAACAGGGAGAAGAAAAAAAGGAGAGACTGAGGCAACCTTGTAAGTACTTATATAATGCATTAATATATGCTGTTTATAACCTAATTTAATACACATAACCAGCGCTGGGAATGGTATTCTTTTGCCTGCACAGCAACCCGTGAAGCAGGACTGTGAAGGTGCTGCAAATCCTCCACAGGGATCTTGGTTGCTGTTGGTCTGATAGCATCACTCAGTTCCCAGCCGAAATTTCAGCTATGCAGTCATGCTGTGAAAATCACTTCATCCAAAAGATGCTCTACAGTATTCACTTGAGATTTAGGCCTTGTTTTAAGAGCTAATGTCCTTGTCATGTTGTCTGAGCCATGGTATGCAACATTCCTCTGCAAGTTTTCAGTTGAGAAGCAAAAATATTTGACTGGCATGTAGGAATGCACCTTGCCAAGAATAATGTTTGATATACTTGCATTCAGATGATATTTGGCAGGTAAAAAAAACAAAAAAAAAAACAGGCCCGATGTCTGGTGGCTTCACACCACCAACTTCAGCCTGCAGCGTTGACACCAGGTGAGATAAATGAATGAATTCATGCTGTGTCCACCAGGTTGCTACAAAACAAAATCGTGATTCTTTAGTTGTTCAGTTTTTGGATTCTCTTTCCCACAGCTGCCTGGCCAATCCACACCAGGGTTCAACAAGGTGTGTTTTAGGCGCCCTTCCATATATCACTGTTGTACTCAGCTGACAGCCTGAATGAGTATGGTCATTGTTTTCTGACCACTCAGGGTCACTCAGGGTGTATAATGGGTGTATAAAACACAACGTTTTGATAAAGGAGAGCAGGGTTTGCTGTGCCTGTACTGTTAATAAGCACAAGTCTACTGCATCCAAGCCTTTCACAAAATTTCGGATACAAAATCCTCCAATGCGAATTACAAGTTCATGGAGTAAACTTTCCGTCTCAGCTCTGTCTCTCTCACTTGGTGTCTGACACACATTTGTGTGTCCTGCTTGTCACTCACTTGGTCTCTTTCGCGCACACTTTGAGATGAGGTTAAATGCTGTTTGAACATCAATAACGTTAAATTAAATTCCCATCACCAAATGCCGGTTCACTGACGCCAAATAGTGTCTGACCTGTCTTCAACCCCAATCTGATTGACCACCGATGCAGGTTTTATTCAGGCTCTTTTTTCTCTATATTGTTTGAATTC
Organism: Haemulon aurolineatum; assembly: GCA_038406115.1. Taxonomy (NCBI): domain Eukaryota; kingdom Metazoa; phylum Chordata; class Actinopteri; order Lutjaniformes; family Haemulidae; genus Haemulon; species Haemulon aurolineatum. Next base: position 9,543,698 of record JBCAUF010000052.1, on the reverse strand, counting down.
CGTGCTCTCCAAATCTTTTTTGCTCCCTCGGTCTCTCGACAATGTTTGGAGCATCTTAATTATGCTATGAGTCTGTGAGTTCAGAAATTGAGTGCATAGTTCCTAAAGTGTTACATACTGTATAAAAAGATTTTTTTTTAAAAGAAGATCGACTTTAATTATAAATAGCCTTTGTCTGAAAAGTCTTCAGTAAGACACTTCAGTGTTTGATTTCAGTGTTTGAATGCTGTAACTCACATCTCGGTTTTTACATGTTGTTAACATGCATGCCCTCCCGAAGACACATTTGTTCAAAATTTTAAGTAGGACAGTGATAATTTCTTGGCAGAATTTGTTAGTTTTCGAATTCCCCATCCCTCTATCTTCTTCTCTGGGATCCCTCAGGCAGATCACTAATGGTTTTTCTTTGATAAACATTATTAATATACAGTAGAGGCAAGCAGTGGCACATAAATTAACATTAATAGTGGCCCACTTTTGCGTCATCTGCCTTTGCCAGTTCTTGGTTTTAAATTGAATTTTCTTCAAACTGTAGGTTTAACAAGCTGGTCTCATGCAAACAAGGCTTTCAACATTGTGAGGGAGTCACTGTAAATAAGTGTTGATGATGGTGTTCCTTGTGTATGCATTGCTACCTCACCATTGTGCATCAAGTCAGAATCAGCACAGTCAGTACCTCCACATCATGTTGTCACTGGTGGCATGTGTCTATGGGACGGGCTCAGCTCAAGAAATGCTCAGCTTCAGTGGCCCCTTTGAATGTTGCCTTTAAACTCTAAAGGCTTTGACGCTGTATTCATGCCTAAAGAGCATCAGTGAGATCTGTGAGACGAGGTGCCCAAAGGATACTGAGAGACAACATCTAGCACAGCCAGAGCCTATTCACCCGCAGCAGCATAACTTGTTATTGCTTTCACCTTGTGAGTCTGTGTGTGTGTGTGTGTGTCATCATGGCAAAAAGTGGTCCTGATCGAAATACTATACCATACCATACCAACGTTATTCATAAAGCACTTTTAAAAACCCAGTGGACCAAAGTGCTGTGTTTAAAGTTAGGCCGTGGTCCACATTTGTTTTAAGTTGCCGATCAATCCATTTCAGTTTCAGTCTCTTTATAGTTGTGTAGTTTTGATCAAAATGAAGGCCGACTTCAAACAGGGGTGTGGTCCAACCTATGTGCACTTGGCGTCGGGGATGGTGTGATCCCAGGATCGCAATATGCCAATCATGAACAGTGGTTTGCTGCCTGACAGTCATCTTATTGAGGTTTATTCCTTTGAGTCTGCTGAGTTGAGGACTTCAAAATCAAATACTTGCCAATTTAATGAATAAAGTGAAACTAGAGGGCAGGTGCATACATATAGAGAGTGGCTGCTGGATAGGATTAGTGTTGCTACTGACAGACCTAAAATGAATCTGTTGCCATGACAGCAATATCTGTGAATAATATAAATATGAAGTATAGGCCAGCACATTGTGACATCTTTGGTTTGACAGTACCTTTTTTTCATGAAGCTAACCAGACTCTTGAATCTTTCTAAACACAAGCTAAAATGTTTCTGAAGCCACACTGGATCTGACAACCAAAATGAGTTAGTTACTGTCTATTTAAGGAATAATTTAATCTACTTAAAGAATTGTGGTTGGTTTAATAGTACTCTCTCTACTCTCTTATACTTTTTTTTTTTTTTTTTTGAGGATTTGCCTTTGCTAGTTGAATAAATACACTCACACGGAGCTCACACAGACAGTACCTTCACTGATATGAAAATGACAGGCTAGTGTGAATTTAATGACAGGCATCAAGAGAATAGAGAGAATGGGGGGATTTATCTATAGCCTATAACTCAACTCTTCCATGCTGTGCTGCTCCAGAACTGTTTGCTCAGTCGGTATTTTTTCCCGAAATAACTGTGCAACTTCATCTTGGTCAGACACGTGACAATGGTTTGCACAGACTGTATCTGTCTCTGTTAGTTCTAAGATAGATTTGTGCAAATAATGTGGCAGACAATTCTTCTTGAGTCAGAATGCATCAGAAAGGGAGCTAATAAACATGTTCTTGCCTAATTTTTGCTGTTAAATGCTGCTAGGTGTTTTCCTTTTGCCAAACAAGTTAAACACAGCCTTTCAGGGATGGCTATTTTGCATTTTGCTGTCCTGTTTTAACTGTATATATCGATAGCAAGTGCAACAATGTAATCATTGTAATAACTTAAAGACTCAAGCTTTGTGTTGTTGTTCCTTAAAATTGTACTAGTACTGTAATTTTGTGGCCTGGAGCTGTGGATAAATACATCTAATATCAACATGTATATGTGTAAATGCATTTAAATGTGGTTAAAAATAAGAACCATTTGAGGAGAATGGAAATTATCATGGTCATTTTCCATGTATTAATTAAAAACCATTCTGGCCTACTCTTTGTTAGTTAGTGTAATCTCAATCAAACAAATTCCATCCAGATGGTATGGTGTAGTGCCCTTTTAAACCATGCTGAAGCCAAAACAATGCCCAATTTTGTCCCTGGTGTTTTTCTTCTGAGAACGTGGCACTTTCCTGTTTTGTCTCTGTTGTTTGTTTGTCTTATGTTTTGTCAGTGGAGATGTGATTTAAACCAGAGGAGAGACAGTAAATATCTGAAAATAAATATAATCGGTCTGCTTGTGTGGATCAAATTACATTTAAAGTGCTTTGGTGGTGGAGAAGAAGGAGTCCAAATGAAATACAGAAACTAGGAGAGCAACAGAGGAAACTTAGATTGAGGCTGAGGGAGGAAAAGAGATGAGGAGATGAATGAAGACAGACAGAGAGAGGGACTGAGGAAAGCAAAGATGTTTTACTCAGGTAAACAACTGAATAATTGATAAAGAAAGAGATTAATTCTAGGGGGTTGTTGATGTATATTCCCTCCGTTTATAATATCCTAAATTAGATTTAAGTTTAAATTGTATGCCATTAGGACAGCAAGTGTTGTTTATTTCATCGTGATGATGTGAAGATGATGAAGGAATCTCCTCTGACACCATCTTGCCTGTATGAAAAGGTTTATTAGAAAGAAGTCCCGCATCAAAACAACCACCATGGATTGAAGCCAACAGCTCTAGCTACCCATTTATATAGGATGGGTGTTTTTCATGAACCTATGCAGTACCAAGATACACGATGTATACAATTAATGACAGCATGTGTAAATATTTGTGCTCATTCAAAATGAGATGGAAGATGTTTTTGAGCAAACGTTTTACCTCTGGCCACAAGATATCTCATGGATAATTTTTTTGAATTTGATCATTTCCTGTTTGATTATGGTTGCTTAACTATTTATACTGTTTAAACTAACAGAGTGCAAAACCACGCTTGTACCTCTGTGAGCTTGTGCCGATGTTTACTAAGTACAAGGTTTACCATCTTCACTCTCTTTGTTAAGTTCACTAGCACTGAACACAGTAAGACTGGCGCTGATGGGAATAGCATTATTTTTGCAGGTATTCAGTTTTAAACCGTATCTGAATAAAACACCCTGTAAGGGACATAAATGTCTGAATTGAATTTCATTAGTAGCTCATTTGACCCAATCCCCAAGATTAACTAGCGCCATAAGAAAAAGTCAATTACTAAGTTGTTAGGATCATCTGGACACCATGGATACGTTTACCAAATTACACGGCAATCCATTAAATAGTTGTTGATATAGCTCAGTTTGGATCAAACCGGTGGATGAACCGACAGACCAGCCAAAACACTGACATCACCAAACAGTCATCCCACGATCTATGTATCTAGACAGTTTTGAGTTTGGAGATATAGCTGCTCACTTCAGTACAACTAGCCAGTAGCTCCAAACCTTCAACTCCATGTCAGCCTAGACATGGTTTGGGTTCATTGTGTTTTTGGGTTTATACCAAGGAGAGGTAATATTGTCAAGGCAAGGGCATCATTTAGTGTGTGTGTGGTGGGTGTATTTCACAAATGTGTGTAAGACTCAGCATCTCACTGTAGAATTGGCCATTTTCTGTTGATTATGCCGCTTCATTCACAGAGTGACTGAGTGACAGGGCTCGCTGAGAACCAGTGACACTGTGTGTGAGAAATGACTTGTAATAGGCTATTACTGCACAAGAACTCCTCATCTCCAACAGTCTGCCTCTGGGATCTTCACCACCACTGAAGAGAATATAAAACAGAAAGAGAGAGAGAGAGAGATTGAGATTGATTGACTGGCAGAAAGAGGTAAAGATGCCAGGAATCAGAGCTGAACAAAAAGGTTCCAGAGAGATGACGCGTGTTAGAGGGGGTTAGAGGGATCCCTTCACCTTTAAAAGTGAAGAAAGCCATCCTTAACACTGTCCCCAGCTCATAAAGATAATTCTATGGCTTATTTACCACCATG